>DWPV01005045.1:0-12860 GCA_018251915.1 Urbanus proteus proteus
ATATAGTGGAACATCCATAAAAAAAAAAAAATACAGCCGAATTGAGAACCTCCTCCTTTTTTGAAGTCGGTTAAAAAAAACAGTATTTAGATTAAATAATATTTTTATTCAGTTAATTAGCACAACTATTATAATAAGTTTAAGTACAAACTTAATTAACCTATTATCTAAACCTAAACCATATTCAGAATTGACTTTTGTTACCTTGGTAGTCTAGGTAGTTACATTATTATTGTTTAGGTAGGTACATGGTATTTTAATGCATGGTAAAAATAAGTACCTATAATGTCCGTAATACATTACTATGGATAATTTAATAGTTATTGTTTACTTACATTCAAATTCGGTCTTAAATAAATAAAATATTAATGGCCCTCAAGTTAAATGATGGTTTTAATAATAAACTCACATTGATAGATTAATAATCGATTTTGAGATCAATTATTAATTCATGCTTACAATAGTAACTGAAATCAGTTTACATTTGGTACCTTAAAATAATTAGAACATAGTTACTAAAGTACAAGATTTTTATTATATTATATTTATTTTTAGTTGTTTTATGTTTTCTTTTCATTTAAATAATTTACTTAAATTTATTTCTAAGGTAATGGTATTTTATTGAATTTACCTACACGTTTCTTGATTTGCAGGTACATTCAATAAATAGTTACTCACATTTTTAACAAGAAAGTAACTAACATGCGGTAAATTTTCATTGTCAATGAGCACCTTATGTTTACAATTAAATATTGCTTAATATTATTGAATTCCAATTAAATAAGAAATACATAATTAAATAGATACTTATTATAAAATATTTCCTACAAATTCGATTATAACCATATGAAATGACTGTTCGCCTAATACGTTTGTTATTAAAACAGTAGTTTAATTAAGTACCTACTAATGAGCATTATTAAAATATTAATAGCTACTCTATACCTACTGAAATATTTACAGCACTGTGATAAAATCACTTTTACAATATTTTGTTCACTGGCATAAGAATTTTAAATCATTACCACAGCATTATTCTATTCAGATGGAAATACGGACAAACTGCGAATGTGTCAGATCCAACGATAGAATTGTTTAATTTTCAACAAAATTTCTTTCAATCATGCTATTCGTGGAACGATAAGTAAAAGTTATTTGGAGTATTCTAGATGTTTCAAAATTCAAATTGAAATATTATTTTGTATGCATGCAATAATTTTACGGATTCGTCTGTCTGTAGGTGAAGTTTTCTCAGCCAGACCTCGACATAAATAATATATTTGATCAACATTATTAACATAATGCCATACCGTATTCCATGCCGTATAAATAAAATGCAATTTAACAGTCATGGCTAATTTCGACATAAATTCAATTTGCTTTATCGTGCTACATTTAAATACTTCTATATTTCACATTATTTTAATATTACGATGTTAATATTTTTACCGGGTCATTATTTTCGTATGGTAAAATTATAACATAGCCTTAGGTTATGATATTTTAACCAGAACACAATTAATGATAATTAAATTAATTAACAATATAAATTCTTGATATACCTACGTGCATATCCCTAAGACTCAAATTGGAATTGATGGATCTTTTTATTTCCAAGAATATATCTTTTATCTAGAAAACACATAATTTTTATCAGTAAACTATTGTTGTACTTAATTCATCAAGTACTAATAGGTGAGGTGCGCTACCAATAAAGAAAGTTATACCTACAAGTAGTTACTGGTAGTTTGAAATTTAGTTCATGTTACGTTATTTATTGATTGCAACTTATTAAAACGCCTATTGGGCACGGATTTCCTGTCCTCATCTGAGGGGACCTAAAAGTAAATTCTTTAACAAAGGTAAGAGCATTGTAATATTCGTTTGCGAGTATTACATTTACGTTAATTTGACCACAGCTTTAACACCTGATTATCCTTTTCAGAACAATTTTAATGATTTAATAAAAGTGTTTTTAAATGAAAATATGATAAGAAACTTTTTAAAATGAACACTTATTATTTAAGTATAATTTTCAGAGATTGGACGGAGTGTACAAGCTTTGTACCTAAGGCACGCACAATAATTTTAATTAATTAGATTAATGATTTTTCAAATGCATATTAATATATCTATGTATGACATGAAAATGCTACATAAATTATTATATTGCCTTAATACAGTTCTAACTATAACTACCTAGATTAAATTAAATTGTTAATTGATATGTATTTTTATATTACTTACAGGTAAGTTTGAATAATCTTATGTGTAAGAATCCTTTTCTTCTCCAGATAATTACATTTATTATATAAATATTTTGAATCAATTTATTTTAGAGCCAGTTAATTAATTCAAATAAAATGTTTTATGCCTTATTGTTATGTTATGTAAGTAGTTTGTTTAGGCAATTGTTTAAAAATTATAGCGAATTATAATTAACATGGATTTAACAATTTCAATAAATATTAACTTGTTTTTTTATTAGGCTACGATAAACTTTTGAATTTCAAAAACGGATCTTTAGATCATGTCAATATAGGAATTTAGGATAACGGTAACGCCAAAAGTTGACCTTGCACTGAAACATTTCTTCGATTGATTCAGACCTTATCTTTTTGACACGACGTACAGAGAAAGTAAAAGAGGCCTGTCAAAAGCCACCAATCAATTTCTATACCTTTTAATCTACTTACAACTACGTTGCACTGATAAATAAATCTCATTTTAATATTTCCAAGATCATATCATATTAATATTTCCAAGATCTTGGAAGTCGTACAAAAAATCTCAGCTAATCATCAACATGCACTAATTAAACGACAATGTTTTCACTATTACAATTTTCCTCGTCATGAGTATGAATAAGTAAATAAGTCATAATTACTCTTTAACATGGATATTCGAATATCATAAAGTACATCGGCTCGATACGAGCCAGTCACGCGATTCCTATTACAACACTAAATTTATTAAGGATAGAAGTTTTGGAGAGCGTCCGAATATATGGAGTTATATGTGTCTCTTAGTACATAAACGTTATCACCGGGCTTTCCGTTGAAAACATATGGTCCTTTTAGGTTTGTGATCTTCGAGTTGGTTGGAGCTTGAGGTTTGTTGTTGTATGGTGAATCGTAACCTGGTCGAGGTGCTGGTGGCATTATAGGCTGAGGTGCTCCGTATCCGAAGGGATCTACGGGCATTTGTGGCATTTGTTGGTAGTTTGGTGCACCATTCCATTGATACACACCAGTCGGTTTTCCATTGGAAACAAAGTCTAGAGGTAGATTGATGAACGGATCAGCGACTTGAGGTGGAACTCCTTGAGGCAGCATCGGTGACATTGGTGGGCCGATGGTGGGTGGCTGTGATACATATCCCAATCCAGGAACGAACATGTAAGGAGTGGGTGGTAGTCTGATGTAGAAGATCGGCGAATTATCGTATTGAAGAGAGTTCATGTTATCGTTACGGAACGCATCTGCGTTTCCGTTTTTCTTCTTGTTTTGCTGTCTTCGTCTCGAGGGAATAGTCCTGGATAGATCATCATCGTCAAAACTGTCGTCATTTACGGAGAAGGTAACATCATCATCATCATCTTCGGAGTAATCGAGTCCTGATGATAAAAATGGCGGGAAGTATCCGAAAAGGTTGAGCGCTTTGTTTCTTCTAGCGGTAGGTTGAGGTGCTTCTGTTGTGCTGGCTTCTTTAAATTTATCTTGTAATTTGCTTTGGCGACCTAGGTTTGCATCATCTGTTACTGCAGCCCGTGATCTTCTTGATCCTGGCGCACTCTGGCTGTGTAAGACCAGGCCGAAGAGTACTAATGCAAGTAGCAGGCTGGATGACCCCATGTTGGTAGATCTGAAAAGAGGAAAATAAAACCATTGAGTTTTTTATAAAACACGTTTCACATTTTTAATTTACCAATATAGTGTATTGGACAGAAATATTTAAGAAAACATTTATATGAAAATGAGGCATATTTACTTTCGAATAAGATACCTACTTATAAGTTTGAATAAATCCGTAGTAGGTACCATAAAGTAACTAGTTATAATAGTAATGAATAATTAGGTACATAAAAAGATAAAATATAGTATTGGGCTAGTTCGTAACATAACTTATCACATATATGCAAACCTTTTATGTGTAAAACTGACATGCCTAATATAAAGAAATTTAAAGCCAAGTCTTAAATTTTAATTCCCCACATAGTTTACAATCATTTTACACGCAAATTGCATTTGTGAGATCCAAAGTATTAAATTCCTTGGTATCTTCAATACAAGGTTCACATTCAAATAGAAAATAAGAAAATAATATGTTTTCTGTTCGTGATTTTTCGTACTTATAAATAAAATCTCATTTTTATCGCGAACGATTTCGCATTCGCTATTAAATAGGATTCATATCTTCTTTATAATAAAGTTTGTTATTCGTGCACCATAATCATAAATTCTGATAATGCTTCTATTAGTAGGTATCCCTCCAATTAAATAAAGAAATCGACTTTAGACCAGCCATTCTCAAAGTGTGCTACGCGGACCCCTGGGGCTCTGCAAAGCATTTACGAGGGCTCCGCGAGAATACTTCCATTAGATTATTTTTCTTTTATTATAGTGTAGACTTACATTGTAACATGATTACCCATTATAAAAAGAATGCACGTAACTTTTTCGTTTATTTTGGGGCTCAGTCAAAAATTTCGCTTTGTAAAAGGGCTCCGTACTCAAAAACGTTTGGGAACCACTGCTTTAGACACATACCTAGAGGCGTACATAAGTACCTTCCTGTGAAGCGTTGGACGTTTAATTCGTTTTAGAGAACTCATTCCGTGTCTTTTAACGTTTAGTTAGGACACGTGAAGGGTGATATGCTACCTCATTTACTAGAAGGAATTTTAGTTTTGAGGTATGGAATATATCAAACGGGCAGCAGAAAAAATAAGTGACCTTAATTTGCTTTTGATGATTTGCGTTTAAGATAAACCTATCTATTCATTTAGCCTCATTATATCTTATTTATTTAATATCACGAGGGTCTTCATGCTTGGGAGAGTAAGTTAAGTGGTTATGTTCTGATGCATTTAGGCAGATAGTCTTTAGACATGGTAAGTGACCTTCAGACTAAACGTTGTAAGACGTATAATGCATTTAAAAAGACAGGAACTAAATCTGAAGTTAAGTGGTCTCTACCGCCCCTGAAAATCGGTAGGTAACCGTAAGAACCATAAAAAGCCTTACTTAATATTCGGCAAAAATAACTAAGTATAGAGTACGCAAACTCTGTCAATAATATCTGAATAGTGAATCCGAGAATAGTGAAACGTTTCTAAAGTGATTTGACTATATATAGCTAAATACTCCTTCCTATAGTTAGCTACATCAGGAGTCAACAATTTATCAAATCAATTTATAGTATAAAATATTGTACCTATTTATGGTTTGCAAAGCTTATAAATAACGGATAAACACGTTTTTAAGAAGTACTATTTCTATATCGGGGTGGCATTTGCAACTAAGTAAACGCGATTTTTATTGCAAATTAAAAAAGTGTATGCAAATGTATGTTCCTTGTTTACAGAAACACATTGTAAACCAAACATACAATATTTATTCGTCTTATAATATCTTATCGCGTTAAAGTCAGTGTGAATATAAATCAAAATGTTATGGTTAAAATAAAATAAGTATTAATAAAATTAAAGTGTAAAAGATGTACAATATTTTTAAATTTTCAAACACCAGTAGCTTCGAAATTTTTGAAGATGTAATGATAGCATCGTCTGCCATAATCTCTACCCTTTATGTCGTTGTGGTTTCTTGTGGGCAGGATATCTATTTTTGAATTGTCCTTAGCCAGTTATGGTTCTATACTTACTATCAACTAGTTGTGATGTGATCTGTTCATTGAATTCTTTGGTTAAATATTATTTGTATGACGAAATATTTATCACGCAAGTTAACATATTTTCAAACTCTATGTCTGTTATTGTAACAGTTCTTATTTTGAGAATAACCACTTATTATTATTAGACTTTTAAATTAGACTTGCATTACTTTTGACGATCGCAGAGCCTTTCATTCAAGCAATATTTATTTGAATTTGTATGAAAAAATTATTTAAGTTGTGGATATTGATGACAAAATTATTAGCATACTTATAGTATGTTTAAAAAATAGTACGAGTAAAATATAAATCTCGCGTAGATTCTGACATTATAATAACCAAGATTCAAACAACCTTTCAATTTAAAAAATGAGTATAATTAAATTTGTAGCGTGTAATTTCACAGCTTGTCAAAATAAATAAGTAGACAGGCTCCATTTTAAAATCAGCAACAACTGTTCTTGTCTATCCTATATTTAAATCATCTTGTATTTAAAAAATCTTTTTATGTTGGATTTATTTTAGTCTAGCAAAACAGTATATTATTAGCGTGGTTCAAAAATGATTGCAGTTTTAACGTAAATTCTTCGTAAACTTCATTGAATTTGATCCAATTATTAAACTATTAACGTATAGTCTATGAAAACCAGATTAATTATCTAAGTTTTTAAATATGGGTTTTATGAATATACCATATCTTACTTGTTGCCAGTTATTGAATATACCACAACTTTATTTCTTTATACCAGTTATATTGAATAGTGAACTAAGTTTTTATATGTCTTGGTATCAGTAAAAACTTTAAGGCGCACGATAGATTGTCTCGTAATGATATATGTTAACCTTACTACACATTTTCAATTGGAATCATATTACGTTATCTAGAGTGACAGTCATGAAGAAGCTGTTTAAATCCTATTAATCAAATCTTCCAATGAAATTACGATTAAGATTCCAGTGGCAAGAATGTCACCTGTCGTATTAGATACAAACACAGTCACGACGAACTAATAAAACAGACTCGTAATAATCGTATATCATTTAAACCAGTCAATCTGCGACGGTCGACGATTTACAATAACTCCAACTAAGCAAGCCAACGAAGACCAGAACTGAATATTCACATATAATTTACTACTTAATGTTAATAATACAATAGACTACCTATGTGTCTAATAAAAGGTGTTAAGTTCCATCGTAGTTATACCAAATAGGGCTCGGGCTTTGTACTTTACTTTAAAGGGTATAAGACAGTAGAGACACATTAAGCATTCCAAGTTTGTTCTCAGGACGCATCAGTGATCAAACTCAGATATAAAATTAGAAACATATAGTTGATGTCCATGAGAGGCGTTTGGCGCTTAGCCTGAAAAATATAGGAGTCTATTAACTTTCTTTCTCTACGCAACATACTCTTCAACAAAAACTATTTCTACAAATGACTTAGTCATAAGCCCATTAGTGAACAGGCTGGCAGAAACAAGGAGTAATAAACATCAACAATTCTCGGGTTACTAGCAGGTTGTACAAGGCCGGTTGTTTACCCCATTCCCTGATTACCAGATTAGTTAAATGCTTTGAGAGAATGGGAAAATTGTACTTATTTTTCTACTTATTTAATTAAATATACTTAAATAATATAATTTTCTGTACTTTGGTGTAATTGAACTATAGTAGGTAGTATGAAATTTAAAATAAATATAAATGACGCAAATAGCATGTTTCAAATATTGTTAGGGTAATTAAAATAAGAATTGGTCACAGTATGAACTTAATATTTCTAGGTTTATCATGAAAAGTATATTAGTTACCTACTATTTTGTAACATGTCATTATTCTTTAAATATACCCACATAAATATACATACGTTTGATTAAACTGTAAATGAACTGAACAGTATAAAGTAATAATATTACAATCACAAATCAAATATTATCGATTTTACGGAGGGCTCGCAATAAATGGTATTAAATTTGTCGTTTTCTTGTGACTGCTACACGCATGCTACAACTTCACTACCATCTTTTTTACTTCACGTTCACAGAAGTATCAACATTATGAACCCATTATTTTGCCACTGTCCAGCCGGCTCATCTCAGCATAAGCGTTTGGACCATGGTCCACGATATTAAGAGTCGTTACGTTAATAATACTTCAATAAATAAATATTATATTACCAATATCTTACCTAGTTTACGACTTTGCATGTTCTGTAAGTAAAACTTTGTCACGCAATCATGTCTAGGTTATTAGGTTTCGTGGGTGTCTTCAGATATCTTTGCTGTTTAAGAGCTTCCCACTTACTTTTACAAGCGTATATCTTTTGATATGAATTTATCACCACAAATATTGTACCTACCATTAATGTTACTAATAATGGTTCGCTATTTTACAGCCATAAAATAAAACGGCATGAGGTTACTAACTACGTTGTGAGAAAGGCAATGAATTATTTATCACACTACGAAATAAAATACAATGATAACAAACAGTTTGTAATAAATCACAAACAATTGTAAAAAAACTACTCGTATGTTCGATAAAACGAAGCGTACATTTGTATAAAAAATGACATCAAAAAGTGAGATAGAGCAACACTTCTCCGCAATTACCCGTCCAAAGAGAGTCGTTTACTTTTTTCAGTAGGATAATCGTTCCCCGTGGGGTGCGCCCTAGAGGTTCCGATGTTGTTAATGAGAATATTTATGATTCGCCTGGAAGGATGTGACCGGATACTTTAAATCATATCCCTCGGCGGCCCTTTCATATAAGTGGCTGTAAAACGCTGACGTTGCTTTAAAATAAGATTCGGGTCTGGTAAGGTATGAGTGACTATAATAGTAAAATTATATAAGTAGAACAGCTTTAGAGACAGTAATGCGTTGGCAATTAACATAATAGAGCCTTAGCCTGAATTGAAAAATGCTAAATATAGCCAATTTTATCAGGTAGAATTCGTAGCTGTATACTTTTATTTTTATAACTAGGTACGAGTTACCAGCAAAAATATTATAATTGGTATTATGATGTGAGATTTAAGTTCATATAACGTGTATTTTGGGACAAAGTTTGCATATTTAATATGATTTTACATGAAATATTAGTATAAGGGAAAACATACAATTCAAATAAATATTTTAATTCACAATATTCCAATAAATCAAATAATTAAGATATTTAGATATTATAATATTAGATATTAGGCAATATTATTTCTGCAGATCAATTATGATACTCGAACACAATCTAGGATTCTATTTTTAAATAAACACTATCCTTGTATGAAAGGTATCTTATATCAACAACACAGATCAACAATAATTTACCCCCGATGATTGGTCATGTAAGTGATCTAGATTAGTTCTCCCTTTTAAGTCCTTGCATCTCGACGCCCGTTTAATTAGAGAATTTTATGTAGAACTATTTATAAACAGAAGTAGTGGGAAACTTCATTTTTCTCTAGACAAGTCAAGCGAGTTGGACTTTGTTGTATTTAAATTAGTTAACTGAGAATCCAAACACACAATAGGGTTGCGAGGCGTTATCAAATTCAAAATGATATTTCTTCGTGACGTTAATATGAAACCAGTGTTATGCACTAATTGTGATTTAATTATAATTTAGGACACTTGAAGGACTACTTATGTTTAAAACTCTCAAAGAATATTAGCAGCTGGTCGCTTTGAAACCCATTCAAAAAACTAAAACGATTATAGTAAAATGCCAATAAGCACATCTTTTTAAGAGTTCATTTGCCATTGCTTAAGTTTATATACAGCGTGTACCTAAAGTCTCCACAATATGCCGGCGCCCGTGATCACATTACACATGTTTGAATCGTAGGAAAAAGAAAGAAAAGAAAAGAAAGACCGTATCAAACTACGCAAGTCGCAATCACTACCCAATAATCTACAATTACAGCAACACCATTAGAGGTCGTTGTATTAAAATGATAGCTTATTAATTTGGTGGAGATTTAAAAGCAATAAAACAGCGTGTACATTAAAAATCAAATTACGCACAGTTCGAACCATCTAGTTGGTATTACAGGAAGCAAACATGTTATTAGACTTATTAGTGGGGAGAAAATTGAATATTACTTGTACACTTTTATTACCACACTTCTTTATTCATGTTTCGTAAAGACAGTATATTCACATAGTGCAGTCAATTGTAAATAAGGTTTATATAACGGTTATGTTACCAAAAAATCAACTATAGCTTATTCATTTATTTGTCAGATATTTGCAAAAGAAACAAATAAAGGTTAAAATAGAAACCGATAAGAAAAGCTAACAAGTCTACTTTATAATAAGCTTGGGATGATGATATTTATCCCAACTAAACAATATTCATAATCATTTCCAATTCTAGAAAAACTTTTTTTTAGTTGTAGTGTCATGTTTACACCCTGTATATATGTAGTCTAGTATAGTCATTGTCACGGGATATCTAAAATGACTAATGTAGTGATGTTCCACATCATTAATCGTTTGTCACTGTAAACTCATTATTCTTGCAA
Organism: Urbanus proteus proteus; assembly: GCA_018251915.1. Classification (NCBI taxonomy): domain Eukaryota; kingdom Metazoa; phylum Arthropoda; class Insecta; order Lepidoptera; family Hesperiidae; genus Urbanus; species Urbanus proteus. Next base: position 10,415 of record DWPV01005045.1, read on the forward strand.
TATGTTTTGTCATGTCGATTCATGATAATAGTAATATGACTAGATGCTTTTAACGAAAAAATGAAACCTATGTATACTTTGATTTAAATTACAATAAAAACAATACTAGTAGGTATATTATGACAAATGTCTTTTTGTCTTTATGAGATTTAATCTTCAATGTCGGCTTCATAATAATACTTATGGAAATATTATTATGAAGAAGATATCTAGATATCGATATACACCTCATGGGTGGATAAGTTTTGTTATAAATAAAAAATATTGACCTTATTATACTATAAACGACATGAAGGTACAAAGGTAATAAATAAGGTACAACGAATAAAATTGTGTCAACGTAATTCATCCGGACAGTCACTTGTAAAATGATCCCCTATTCCATTAATATTGTCCGCGCAATATAGACTCAAGGGTACTGTTTACCTTTATAAGGACATCTTTAATGAGTTCGAATTAAAAAAATCACCACAATATGTCAACTAGGCATTAAATAAAAAATGCTTTTTTATATAAATAGCGAGTAAAATGAGACAAGTGATCTTAAAACATAACCACTGCGGCATACTTAAATATAAGAATTATATAGAAAACCTTATTACACATTTTAAACTATAGTTTATTGTAAGAGAATCTACAATCGCTTGCTTCGAAATTGACAAAGACGCATTACGTATTAGCGTAGCGTGTCTAGTTAACTTTTTTGAATGTTTAATTAATTGGCACTTGCATTTATACAACTTACAAGGCACTGAGAATGGTAACAGAACGGGTTTGGTTTATTTTAGAGGTAACAAGTGCAGTGTCAGGGCCGTGGAGATAAATCCTCGGGAAAAATTACGACTTCGCACTGACGGCCAAGTTGACATTTATTATATGGTTGATTAAAAAGATCCGCTATCATGTACCATGCGCGTAACACGCTCATGATTTAGTGAACTTCGTATGTGTTTTATCGTTTTGTTTTGAAATTCTTTGCGTCTAAAGGTACGGAAGCAGTTAATGGAGGCGGTATTTGAAATATTACCAACAAGTATCATATACACTTGTGTAGACACAGGAAACCTTCTTTTTTGGAAGAATAAGCCTTCATGTTGGTATTATAGTTTGAAAACGGAAATACACAATAGACATGGAAGCATGAACATATAAAATGGACGGAAACCAAAGTAATATAATAAGACAATGACTGAAACCTAAAATATAAACTTAATACAAGAAGTGCCTAGTTCAGATTTATAGATTACGATAAGAAAGGATAAAACGATTTTTAAAATATCTCTCAAAAAATCTTGTTTGTAACATAGATATTATTTCAGAATTTTTTCCTTATTTCTAGTTGTTAATCATTCAGCATAATCAGGATACATTTTAAAAGCGACGATTCCTTTTAAAAACCTTTACGATATTTCTAAGTGCCGCGTATATTTGTACATCCGTTCGCACTCAGACATATCTTAAGCCAGCAATTCCGCTACCGTACAAGGGATCAACGTATCACATTCACATAATTATGCATAATTGATGAACTGGCTCTCAGTTTAGACATTCACATTAATAAACAAAGATGACCACAAAAAATAGTGATCCTCAGAGTTAATGTCCTCACTCAAATCAATCTTAAGTAGGCAAAAAATAGGAGATTTTTTGCTTCCGACTTAATTAAGTCAAAACAGAATGTAGAGACGTTTAATGTTATCGAAAAGGATTGTAAAATACTTAGGAAGTTTGTGATTAAGAATAATGCTATACATGAACAAGACACTCCAATTTAAATTCCTTTAATTTAATTATATTATTAAACATGCATCTAGATTGAGGAAAACATTTATATTAAAGATATGGTGGTCTAAAATAATCTACAATTTTATTTTAATACCACTTACATTTATCAAATGAACTACATTTTATTAAAATAAATTTACATAAAGTTATTTTATAAAATTAAAAAAGTAAATTATTAATTTATATATTTTGTATTAGGGCAGTTATATAAATCAGTCCATCTATAAAAGGAAGATTACAAGTAAGTTCAATAAACTATTGGGTAAGTAAAAACATATTTTAATTTAGACAGAAGACTCTTTAAGAAGTTCAAGACAAGTACATTTCCGTTTTCAAAATGGTAAGTAGGTACTGTTAGTACAACATTAGTCAATTTACACTTTCCTAATCTAGATCTGCGGTGGACACGCGTAGTGGCCAGTGGGTCCATAATGCCGGTGGTCCACACTTCTGTAACGCAAGATTTCCTTTTAAGCACCCAATAAATCTACGCCATAACAAATGTTAGGGCGTGATCTGGGACATGACAGCGATTTAATGCATGTATGAAATGATTTTTAAATTCAAATGATATAAAACATTCACGTAGGCATAGATACATACCGCAGATATGCCCGCTCCATACTTCAGACGCGCGAACCTGTGTTTGCCTTTTAATCAG
>DWPV01005046.1:0-12860 GCA_018251915.1 Urbanus proteus proteus
ACTTTTATAACCCGACCATTAAAAGTGGCTTCATTTGTTTGTTAGGAATGATAGATCTACCTACTTTATTTATCTGAGACTAAGCACGTAGATTGTTACCGATTTGCAAAGTTAACTAACGTTACGCGCAGTTAACAGTTGAATGAAATCGTTAATACACCACCTGCGCACTTCCGCCCCTTGAAGGCCACGTTAAGTCATCATGCCTCATGGGTGATTTAAAAATACCTGATGTTCCATGGTCCGCGGCAAATAATCCTCCGAAATAATCGCCAAGTAGATAGACTATAAAGAATAAGCCTATAAAAATAGAACATCATTTAGATATAATTTTGATTTATTATTTGATTAACTCAATCTCAATTAGGTTACAACAGGATTTTGTTTAAACCTGGGTGCAAGTTCATTTCTTACATGCATCTGTTACATAAAACCACTATACTCTCAGACCCCCTGGTATCCCTGACCTTAGCTAATAAACACGCTATGAATCATCGTTAGCGCCGTGACAGCGTCACGCGACGTGACGCGCCCGTCTGGGGACCATGGACGTCGTTCGCTAATGTTCTACCATGTTCTACGGTAATCCCCTATAATAAGTAGGTACTAATACTATTACAAAAGAAAAATGTTGGCACGGAAATTTAAGTTATTAAGATTGAACATACTCAATTATTATTTCGACTCTTTAATTTTGTTATGTTCATCACAATTAACTACAACAGGATTTTAATTAGCCACATAACTATTTACGTGAATCTGTGTGCAAGTTCATCTCTAACACACATCTATTAAATAAAACCACGATAGTTCCAGACCCCCTGGTATCCCTGACCTTAGCTAATAAACACGCTATGAATCGTCGTTAGCGCCGTGACAGCGTCACGCGACGTGACGCGCCCGTCTGGCCGTGGAGACCATGGACGTCGACAACTAATGATCTACTGAGTTCTATGGTTATCCCCAATACTACTAATAATATTACGCACTATTACAAATAAATAATGTTGGTTCGGAAATGTAACGGAAATAAAAAAAAAAACATTTTATGATTAAAAACTATAGCACTAGTACCTTCAAAGCTTAAAACGAAGATGGAACTCATGTAGGAATGTCTTAGGTGTGTGGTTGATATACCACCCTTTAAACAATTCATAATACTGTATTTATTAGACAAAAGTAGGCGGAGGCGTCTTCGTCTTCCAACAACCAAGGACCTCACCACCCTTAGGAATCTATATGAAAACGCTTATAACGTCTTTTATTTGATTCCTCGCCCCACGTTGTATGCCTAACACTCTTGAAACATAAATTAAGCTCCCATTATAAAACAGACATAGGTGTCGCTGTGGTTCTACTAGGGTAGACCCACGAAGCCACCCTTCTTAAGGATATTTAAAAATAATAAATAATCACACCTAAAACCAGTGTATTGTAGATATTACTTTAGACCGCAACTTTTACAGGATAAAAAATAATACAGGCTAAGTTGGTATTACACATTTAATAAATTGTACAACATTTTTCATTCATAACAAAGAGGCTTATAAGAGAATTATTTTATGACAAATATTATTTACAATTCTTTAGAAATGCACGATTTTGTAAAGTAAATCTGAGTAAAATATACTATTTTTATGTGAGACGCACTTAAAAATGTACTCGTATAAATTTAAATTGGAAGGGAACAAAATTAAATAATTATCAAGCCTCAGTTTTATATTGTAACGATCGAATGAATTTGTACCTGAAGTAAATGATGATTTTAAAATCATTAATAGACTCGTAGTGCAAGTTTTCTAGTAAACTTACATCAGTCAAATATACTTTATGTAGAGCCATGCTGGAAAATTATATTTGTTTTAAGCGGCGCACTTGTCGAATCCAACCTTTGGCCAGCAAAATTCGCTTTATTTATATCCGCCGAGTTAGCACATAAAAGACAAGGTTTACCTATTCGGAGTCTATTTCTTCCTTAATGTTAGAACCCCACGTGAAAAGTTTCATTAGCTACACATAGCTCAATTACAACAGTTTATTCCCATAAAAGATTTTGTTACAAATAATAATATTACTATTACTTTAATAGGAATAGAGTCCGTTCGGACTACGTTGAAAAATTGTTAGAAATTACAACGAAAACCTAATTACTGACTCTTTTCCTTCTTCTTATTCGCTTTTCTAAATATAAAGTAAATGATAACTTTCAATACTATTCGCAAAACAATATAAAGTACAATAAGTAATGCGATGAAAAGTGCTATAATGGCAGCAGTGACATCTAGTTGTAAGTCGTCGAACCACGTAACATCCAACGATGGATGATGTGACGGAGAATCGCGGTGACGCGCTACGTACTCCGTCCAAAAGATGGCGCTCTCCATAACAGGTTGAGGCCGGTCATGCCACATAGATTTTACTTTTTTCGCGGCGTCTTGCATCCTGAAATAGTAGAGAATAAATAAATGAGACCTATGTATACATTATTATAGTATATTATAATTATGTCGTGGTTTCTTACAGTCATCGATTGTCTACCATATTTTAGTTTTTGCGCTAATGCATTCCGTCTTGGTCTTGAAGGCTGTTGCGAAACAGGTTTACAAACTTGAAATATTTCGACTGATGAGTTAAAGCCTTCTATTAAGATAGCAACACATCTGTGTTCTCTTCCCATTACACTAGAATATTAATTATATAATTCGAATTTAGTAATATCGACCGTTAAAATGACCTGAGGTTATGGAAGCGAAACGAAATACTCAAAAGTTCACATTTATAAAAAACAAACATGGCAAGCATTAAAAGAAGAGATTCTTACTTTTTAGATGTCAACTCTTTAATAGTCGCTACTAATCTTGCAGTGTTGACTTCGTTAAAGAATATCGTCTTGCCAAACCCTAATTTGTTAGCTGCTGCCCCATTTGAGAACTGATCTCCGAAGAATGGTATTGTAACTAGCGGTTTCCCACAGTATGCCGTTTCTGATAGACTCAGCATACCTCCGTGCGACACGAATGCTAAAACCTTTGGGTGACCTGGAAAATAAATAGTTTTTTTTTTTATATTAAACATAAAAACTTAAAACTTTTTTTAATATTAGTTATAAAGAGAACCAACGTCGCCTGTGGTCAAATCTAAGATGGGTGATCGCCGGAAGCCAAAAAATCATGGGCAACTCCGTGCTACGAAATGCACATTAGGCAGTAGATCCGGCCTGGTTAGAATATCTACGTCACAAACCTTTCTTAGTAGTGGTAAGAGACCCGTGCCCAGCCGTGCGAAAAAAAAAGAATTGCACCCAACTGTAGTATAGTTACGGAAGGTTTTTCGGTGCAACCTTAATGTTAAAATATTTTTAGGATAAACAATGTTCACTGATCCCTATATTAAAGTTCGTACATGGATCAAAAACTAATAATAAGAAAAGATATCTTAGAAATAGTAATATCTTCCAATCAACCTTTAAAATGTTCAAATGAAAAGGTTTCAAGTCGCACAAGATCCAGTCTCCTAATTTACGTCACCGGAAAAATATATGCGCATTTTAAACAAGACCAACTTAACATCCACTAATATACCTAGGTACATACTTTAATATGGAATCTTCACATTAAAATATTTAAGGTCGATATTAAAAATGTTAAATTCAGTTCGTCTGGGGCTACGAGACGAGGCGAACCGGTCACTCAAACCTGTTGCCGTGAGGAAAACGTACGGCCAAGGTTATTATCACAATACCGATTCAAAAATACGTACTCAATAATAAAACTTACATAATTTGACACTATTGAATTAAAGATCGAATTTTATAACCTGACGAATACCTACTTGGCCCAATTCTCTTGACGATAATGTTGAAGAATAAACCGATAAAGTATGAAGTTATGCATCGTTCTTTTCTGTCCAATTTATTATTGTCAATGCAATATTATGATTGATTTTATACTGTTGTATGATACAGTATGTAGATATCTATTGAGAAATTATAAATGCTTCTAACGTAGAAAATCAAAATCTTGAATCTTATCTTACAAGCAATTATAGATATACAAAAAAGAAGCAAAGTTATGCATACTCAAGCCGCTGCATAATTTTTCTCACACTTCAATGCTCGCTTGTAATCCGTTGAAATAATTATTTTCAAATTCAAATTCCAACATTGTACGTACAAGTACAGTACAGTGTATGTACAATCGGACTTTAGGGAAGGGGTCATCTGTAATCAAGCCTGAATTGGCGATGAAAATTATGTCTTGCTTTACGTACTATTTTCTATTTCATACAGTACAATTGTCTAAAATATATTACGAATTATGTATATTATAGTACCTAAATACCAGTGGGAACATTAGGTAAAAGCAACGTACTTTACCTATAAAATGCTCTACTAGGTTTAAAATAATTCATGCTAATTAAGATAAGAATTCTATTATAGCAGTGGATATAATTTATTATCAAATACATGTAGTGTATCTAATAAAATTATGGATGCTAATCGATTGGTTACACATCATAACAGGAAAACTAGAAGAAAACTGTACGTGCGACTCGTAAAGAGCATTTATTACGTATTAGCTGTTTTTTACTTTGCTGTGTTGTTCAATAGATCACATCGGTGAAAATATTGATTTTTGTTTCGGGTTCACTTTATTTTTAACTTCTTTTCAGTATTTGGTGTTATTACTGTTAAAACTGAAGTAACTATTTATTTACAGTTCAAAAGATAGATCCTAGTTACAGAAACGACGGACAGCGGCTTAGTAATAGTTTCCCCTTTTTAATCATAGGATAAATATTTTCTCATTTTAAAGTTAAATTATTTTACTAAAGTAGGTAATACTTTATAAATTAAAGTATTACCTAATAATTTTACTGCTTATTATGGTATAAGGTTGTTTTAAGAATTTATTTGTGTTTTTTCCCATAGGTATACGAACCCGAAAACTGATATCTTAAAATTCTTGGCAGGCTCTCTAATATATTGGAATACTAGCTGAACCCCGCGGTTTCACCCGCGTTTGAAAAGTCAAAAGAATGCATATTTAAACATGAAAGTTATCCCGCTGTCCCGCGACGACGTGCGCATACGCGTGGAGCGCGCGCTAATGGACTTTTCCAAAATTAAAGTAGCCTATGTTACGCCTTAGACCTCCAGCTATCTTCCAAAGAAAGTCCCGTCAAAATCGATCCAGCCGTTTAGAAGATTAGCTCAGACAAACAGACAGACAGACAGACAAAATTTTGTTTTAATTGCATTTTCTTAATAGATATCGTGTATACTTTAATATATATTGAGTAAAAAAATATATTTTGAAATTACAAACAGACACTTCAATTTTAATTTGTATAGATAAATTAAATGTGTTGTTTGTTCCACGTGAAAAATACTTTACAAATAGGATAGATCAGTGAAAGATAAAAAGTTATTAATTATTGAATGAATTAGTAAAAAAAGTAATTAATGATTTACTGATTATAAAGCCGTCGCAAATAAAAACACAATAAAAGCAAAAATAGTTAGTGCTAATTGAACATTAATCCGCAAATTAGTTAAAGATTTAACGGATTAGTTTGTAAGTATAATGCACTAATGGCAGGTAATAAAAACAATGTTCATAATGTATAAACTATAAATTATAGGGTTTAACCTAATGTTTATTTAAAATATTAAATTATAAAACAAGGATGTTATATAACTCCGATATCGAAAATATAACTTTATCCAAAACTGTTAAAATAAAACATAAATAGTTTCAAATAAATTAGTGAATGTGATAGGTTACATACATATACATGATGTATGTATACCTATTGTATTGTATATTTTCTTAAAACTCGGATAATAGATGTACCTAACTGAAATCGGTAAAATGTTATTTATATATCCGTATAAATATCCAGATCGGAAAATGTATATCCATTTCCTGTTTTTTTATTAATTTGTGAGTGTTTTAACACTCTTACTTTGTCGTCTAATTTGTCTTTGCAATTATTGAAGATTGTTGCATCAAGGTGTGATTTCAAGATGACTCTATTCCTATACTATTTAATTCTTTTGCAACATCGGGAAATAGTGAGAAAATGTCAGCACATAAATAGAAATTAATGAACGGAATGAAAGGTTTATAATAATATATTTTGTAGTTTTAAATTAGATTGAGAAACGGTAGACCTAACAAAGATAAAGAAAATGGTAATTGTTTTAATAAATGTAATTAAAGGCTGGTAAAAAGAAATATACATTTCTAATTTGTAACAAGTAGCGAAAATGCATTAATGATTCCTTTGAAGCCTTGAATTGCCTGGAAATGATTTATTTCTTTTAATTAGACCTCTATCTTTGCAAACAATGGATTAAATTTTATTAAAATCCATGAGGCATTGTATTCAGTGGATTCCCTATTTAAGATGTAAACAGATTACCACTGGCTCATTTGGTTACGCCAGTGTTTCTCAAAGTGGATGTTATCGCTCCCAAATATTGGAGTTCTGAAAGGGGCAGCGGATGACCCAATAAGCATTTAGAGCAGTTTAGATGATACCTATCCATTTTTATGAGGTCCTATAGGAAGAAATATTTTCACCGATATATTAAAAACTTATCTTTGTAAGAAAATAATTGTTTCGTCGACTTTTCCTTAATGAGGGCTTCTACGAAATAATTATTTAAAGTCGACGGTAGATGAAATAACTTTGAGAACCACTGGGTTAAACCTTTCCCGCAATCGCTCTAAACGTGGCGTGATCTGTCGTAAGATTGTATTGTATTGTACGTTTTACATATAATTTGTTTAATTTTCTTAAATAGGGTACCAGTGGAAAATGTAATTCAGACCCTGACAATTACGGGTACTATGTACCTACTTAGGTAAACTAGTTTAAACATTGTTGCGTGCAAGATCTTGTCGAATTACATCGATTATCGTTTGGCGACCATACTGCCATATGATTAATGTAGGTACATATGTGTTAGGGTTGCTACCCTTACATATCATACTATAATATACTAGTATTTACCCGCAGCTTCGCTCGCGCTCATGTACATTCACACCAAGAGGCCATAGGTATAAAAATAGGTACATTGTAGGTATAAAAGTTACTTTTCTATCCCTCGGGAGTAGCCTCACTTTTCGGAATGAAAGGTACTCTATGTCCTTTTACAGACCCCCGGCAATGTGTGTGCAAAATTTCATAATGATCGGTTTAGTCGTTAACGCGTGAAGGCGTTACAAACAAATAAACGGACATTCGCATTTATAATAATAATTATTATTACACCTTTAATTTTCATTATGTATTCTATACACTATTATGACTATTATCATAGAACAATATTACTACCTCTATATAAGTATATAGGTATTCTAATAATAATAGTAGGTACGTTTACTGGAATGACATACCTTGTTGGTCTATTGCAACTTGAACCAAACTTATTTGAGCCGTTTGAGCCGCGTTGAGCCGTGAACGTGAGCGTTGGTTATGATCATGAGCTACAGGTCTAGTTCATTTTTAGTTCAGTTCAAAAGTGATCTGAATATTTGAACCCGCTCCGATATCCGCTCCGCTGATTTACACACCACTAGTTGCAAGTTTTAAAAAACCCGAAAGCATAACAATTTTACGTTCTTAATTTAACATCTGAATTAGGGAATCATAACAGCAGTTTTGGAGTTATTAGGAGGTGTCGGTGATTAATAAAACCAATAATTCATGTCAATAAAATAATAACAAAAGATAGGTAGATAAATAATTAGTGATAACAATTAATAATTATAAACAGTAATTGATACGTCTTCTAAGTTTTATTCGAGTTAATAAATATTTATAAAATAAGATTTATTTCGCTAATAGAATTAATGAATTCAATTTTAAATCGTTTTAATTAGCAATAAATTATCTAGGGTTGATTAATTAAATAACAACGACAATTAAGTAATTACATCTTTACTTTTGTAGCGTCCGTTAAGAAGATTAATGAGAAATCATTTGCGATCTTTGATTGATGATATCTTTGTGGTAATAGATAAATAATTAAAAAACAATCGAGTAATAAATGTTATATTTGATTTTATAATAGCGAGAGCTGTGGAAGCGTTCGTGGTTCGACTTAGGTGAAATCATTTTACCTATTTCTGACATAATAACAATGATAAGCGCTGCTGTGTACTGCTTTGGAGGGTCTGGTAAGGGAGACACTTATAGGAGGCATCCCAACTTAGTCTTTAGGGCAACGCATCTGGGTCCGACCTCAATCCATGTACCAATGGTTCTCAAACGTTTTTTGTGACGGAACCCTTTAGAAAAACGAAATTTTTGACAGAGCCCCAAAATAAACGAAAAAGTTACGTGCATTCTTTTTGTAATGGATAATCTTGTTACAATGTAAGTTTATACTATAATAGAAGAAAAATAATGCATTGGGAGTTTTCTCGCGGAGCCCCCGTAAAGCTTTGTAGAGCCCTAGGGCTCCGCGGAGTACACTTTGAGAATGGCTGTTCTAATCTTATCTGTGATAGAAAAAGATCTAGGTATGGTGGCAATTGCCATTATGTGGACTGCATATAAGAGCATGCAGTGCTATTGCTATGCTATTTCTATAATGTAAAATATAACTAAATAATAAATGTATTCATATATTGTATTGTATGACTTAGTATGTACCTATATGTAATACATACGAGTATTTACTGCGTATCTTTTATTCCTAACAAGTTAAACTGGTAAAAACAGAGTTCAATGAAACCAAGATGTATAAAAAGTAAGTACATATATGTTTATTTATTATCTCAATAGTTACGCTTGTATGGTTTAAAGGCATGATTGGCAATATTAAAAGTTGTTGACAACTTTGCATTTTTTTATATTTTAACAAAAAGCAGTGCTCGGTTCGATACCAGATAGTTATAATAATTAATTATTATTATTCAAAGCTTAAGGGATTTTTTATTGTTAAATACTAAAGCTCGTTATAAATTTCCAAGCAGAATAATAAACAGAAAATAGTTTGAACAAAAGAGAGAAAAGGTACTGAAATGATTTATCTTCGCCTATTTAATTGCCCTTATGAGGAACGATAATTAACCTAGTAGAGGGAAATCATGCCGATACGTCTCGTGTAAGTGTTTTGCTAAAATTGGATCAGGTATACTGCGCTTAGATAATTTGTTAAGACACTTCTTTAGAAGATGTAAGATTTGTGTCTGGATTGTTTGCTTTTAGTGTCGCAAATGACCATTAATGCTGGTGATCACCTTTAATGACTCTCTCGCTTGTTTATTAAAAACTGGCTAACATAGAAGCTAGGTCGTCATCAGTCATTTAAGCGTGATTTTTATCAACCACATGTAATATAAACAAAATGTGGAAGTCATACGCAATGTATTGACGTCCGTGGACTTTTAAGAATTATTTTAAGACCCACTTAGTATACATTGATTTAATTAGGAGACATGAGTTTTAAGAATGACGTGTTTATACCAATGTATCTAATTACGTTGTATGTCAACTTATGAATTTTAACAACTTCCGAATTAAAACTCGTTCACGTGTGTGTAACTATAAAATTTTGATTATTTAGTAATATTTTTATACAGATAGGAATATGAAACTGGTTAAATTACAATAGGTAATATAACAACGTAGGAATGTTAAAGAAAATCCCGACTGTATCTAGGAGCTGATTATTATCTAAATATGTATATTTTTCTTTCAGGATAACTAAAACTATATAAATAAATAAAATTGAAGTGTCTGTTTGTGATTTTAAATAACATTTTTTAATCAATGCATATGAAAGTATACACGATACAAACAAAATTTAGTCTGTCTGTCCGTCTGTCTGTGTGTTTGGCTGAGGTAATCTTCTAAACGGCTGGACCGATTTTGACGAGACTTCTATAGGAACTTTGCTGAAGGTCTAAGGCATGACATAGGCTATTTTAATTTTTGAAAAACATTTTAACGCAAGTGAAACCGCGGGGATCAGCTAGTCTATTAATAATAATTAAAAAAATGAACAACTCTGTTTTACTAAGAGTTAAAAATAGTGTGTTCTTAACCGACTTTCCAAATAAAGAGGTTATCTATTCGCTGCATAAATATATATTTTTTGATATGAGTAGTATAATAGGTTTGGTCTACTTCTGTTTATGTTTTACAAACGGAAGAGATTATGAAGGTTACTTTTACGCTACTTATTAAAATACCGGTCGGTGCGCTTCGAACCTGTGACCGCCAAGCTGAAGTTGAAGGCATCAATCATTTAACCTCTATGTACTCATATGTAGGAGTAGAGTATATTAATTTTAATTACATTATATTTTTTTCTTCAATACCTTATTACTTCAACTTTATATAACAATCACATAAGGTTCCAGCAGTTCTCAAAATTATTTCGACTACTTCGAAAAATCAATAATTTTGTAGCACTCCTCAAAAACTCAACATAGTATAAAACAAAGTCGCTTTCCGCTGTTTTTCCCTTTGTATGCTTAAATCTTTAAAACTACGCATAATATGCGGTTTTTTTAGATAGAGTAATTCAATGATTTAACACGTGCGGCTCCGCGGGGAAACGCTAGTTTTTTGTAAATGCCATTATTTTGTACAGTTAATTGCAATTATCCATGAGGAATAGAGTCACTATACTTCTTTATACTTATACTTGCTTACTTACTTCTTTATACTCGTATATTTTCCTAAATTCTGAAACCATTTTGGATCCCCAAGTAAAAAATACTGTGCGTTCGAAACATAACTCGTAAAGGTCAAAAGCTTGTCAATTTTAAGGATAATAACTCGTACTTAGATATACGTACGCCATATGTTTTTATGGTGCTTTAGTACACGTGATGCGTATAAAAACTAAAGCGTGGTACAACTTGTGATGATGAAATAGTTTCGTGTTTTTATATAGTTGTTTTAGCTAAGTAACTATTATTGTTAAAAAAGGTACTTACCTATGTATGAACGCTATTTTAATTTTTACTACTTACGCTACGCTTAATTTTTTTGATATAGATCAGCCATTCTCAAAGTGTTTATTTTAGTATACACTTACATTGTACCATGATTATCCATTTTTAAAGATTTCACGTAACTTTATTTTGGGGCTCCGTTAAAAAAATCGCTTTTCAAAAGAGCTGTGACACCAAAAAAAGTTTGAGAACCACTGAATATAGATACTTAGTAAATATTATATACATCGTATGCTGATACTTTTTTAATATACAATGTATTAACTCCAAAATATATTAGAATCCTGTCGGATTTGCCCAGGTGCGTTGCTACCCTTAGGTAAGAAATTGAAACACCTCGGATAATATGAATACTTTCATACGTCCGTTATCACAACCAAAACGCTGCAACGTGTAGCACTATACAAAAATACACCACTACTATATACAAGTTTAAATATTCAATATAACATCACATATAGTGGTAAATGCAGTCATTACTCGATGGAAGCAATTTACAATAGATTATTAATTCCATATTAAAATGGTTTGAATAATGTAAATATAACAATAGTTATCTGTAACCAATCACAAGTTATCACCTTTTGCGCATGGCTCGCGGCTTGTTTTGGCACATGGAGCATTCTAATATGAATTAGGTTACTGTTTGCCTAGATTTCCAAATTCTAAAGATTTAAAACAAGCATGGTTTGAGAAGGGAGGTACCAGTAGCCACTTACCAGGAGATGGATAGTGATGAAATAATTTTTCACTGGTCTACTTTCAGAAACGGGTAGGTAGACAGCGAGATTTCGCACTAAACCATACATTATAGTGAAATACATTTTCGTATTTTTGTCAACCCATTGTTCCCACTACTGGGTACAGATCTCCTCTCAGAATGAGGGCTTATGTCACACTCTACTACGCTAGCGACGCTACGCGAATTTATAGACTTCACACACTTTAGAAAACATTATTTTAAACTAATCTCAGGCGTATAAGTTTTCTCACGATATTTTTCTTTTCCTATAGACAGCAAGTAAAAATAATTTGTAATATGCATCTAACTTGGAAATTCAAAAGTCCGCCTGGTAATTACTAGATTCGATTCATACAAATTTTGACCGATTCTTTAATTTAATTACTTAACTACGTTGCTTTGTACTGGAAGATTATTCTCCCAAGCAACTAGGTGCCTAGGTACTAGGAAGGAATAAAGTAACTACCTATCCTAATTCTCACAAAAGCACACAGCAAATCACTTCGACGAAGTAGGTACTTCATTTTAAAAAATGCATTCATAAGTGGGTTTACCTATATACATAACCTATGCCAGTGACTGCATCCGTTTGTGTTTTTAAGATAATATTATTATATTCATGCTTGAATATTTTATTGTAATAGAGATGAAAAACAAACGTTGACTTCTCGATTCAAGTGGTATTTAAACTAAACTTGTCGTCATAGCTGCTTGGAAGAGGCCACCAAAATCTATTTTCTACCTGTTCAATATGTAAAAAGTGGATTGACAGGGTCACAAACATTGAGTATCAATTATTTATTGCCATTAGAAAATAAATAAATACTATAATTATATCACAAAAAATAATACCAAAAAAAAAACTATTAATTTGCAAAATCCACCTTTCCCTATTCTTAATGTAACTTATAACACGCGACTCTATATTGATGATTTGTAAAATGCTAAAACTACTTTCATTATAACTAAGTAATATAACTTCAAACAAATTAAAAGTTGACTAGTGCTACGATTTTGTTTATAAAATACAAGATGATCCCCGCGGTTTCACCAGCGTTTGAAAAGTAAATCAATAAACAAGTCGCGAGATTGACACGGCGATAAAACAAAATAAATGTATCCCACGGGAACCGCAC
>DWPV01005047.1:0-12860 GCA_018251915.1 Urbanus proteus proteus
TTTTAAACAGGATGGTGTTTACAACATAAAAACAAACCAATTTAACTACAGCTTATTTTGGGACATGAGAAAAAAAAAGTCAGGTCCAGCTCCTATAGAAATTTGGCCATTGTTCTTTCGTGAGTAAATTTGTTTAAAAAGGGCTTGTGGCAAATACCATTTCAAAGATACTATAAAATAAATAAAAGTAGGTAGTTATAAAGCATTATTTATTTTTATTATGTAACAGATTATGGTATCAAATTATTTGACATGTGAGAATATACACATAATGGACATAATTGTAAAATATACTTAAATCTAGTCAGTCTCTAGTAGTGCGACGCCACCAAGGAACTCCAGTTACTTCGTCTTCTGTAAATATATTTGTGGTAGTTGGCCTGAAACATAAACAAAACAATAAGAAGTTACTATGCGTACAAGGTACTCAAGGAAATTAATACCATTTTGGTTATTACTAAAAAGTTAGTTACTCAATATGTTTAAAACTAACCTATATACACGACTATGAGGTAATGTGGACGTCAACAATGGGCAAGCAGGTGCAGGAGCTTCCTAAAAATAAACAAACAAAATAATAATTGTATAGAAATCTTCAGTAAGCATTTCATTATAGATTTACTTTGATTGTTGGCTAATGATAGATGTAGTAGTTTCAAATGAAAAATTCATCCCAAATGTAAGAGCACTCTTTCTAAGTTGTACTAAGAGACAGAATGCCACAACTATACGGTCAATAGGCAATGTTACGGTAATGTTACTTATAAGTCAAGTTAACAAATGTGTTATAGAGATAAAAAGGCACTGTACATTTCTAAAAACTTAAATACCTTCTACACTTACATACAGTACACTCATTTCTAAAGATATTTATTTGCCGTGGTTTACCTGCATAGATTGCATAGGAATATGCATGTTGGCTCGTAGTTTGCGCTGTCTGATTTCACGCCTCACACAACATTGCACGCCTAGGAGCACACCACATACGCATGATGATAAACAACCTGCAAAAACATTATATTTATTACTAGGGACCCGCTCTGGCTTCGCACGGGTGCAATGCTGATATTAAATATACTACAGAAAAACTGATGTTCTTATACATATAAACCTTCCTCTTCAATCACATCATCTATTAAAAAAACCGCATCAAAATCCGTTGTGTAGTTTTAAAGATTCCAGTATACATAAGGATATGGAGACAGAAAAAGTGACTTTGTTTTATACTATGTAGTGAAGATTTGAAAAGGAAAATTTGTGCTTTTCTTCTTGTCCATGTGATATTCCTATATTTCATGATACATGATACATTTATTATGAATTGTCATATTGTTTAAAAATATAGAACAAAAAAATGCTATAAAAATAAGACAGGCACTTTTAGCAGATAGATGCACTGCTTTTCTTTATCTCAAAAAAATATTTTACTTAGAACGATTTTCAGTTCCTTAGAACAACATTAATTGTGACTGCTACAGTTACAAAAAAATAATTATAAAATAAACATACCTATATAAACTAGTACACCAAGATCACCATTTCTGTTTGTACGCCTCAGTACAATTCCAGCAATGCATAAAGAGATTCCTGTTAAAATACCTACAACAAATATAACCTGAAAAAAGGATTTTATTTTTGTATTTCAGTTCATAATAAAATTAGATAAATTGACCAAGGAGTTGTCAGAATGGCTATTAATGATTAGTCATAACTTAAAACATATGCAGTGTTCAACTGAAGGTCTAATTTAATCTAACTAATTCTAGCCGAACCCAAAGCCAATTGTTCAGCTATCAACTACTAAGGCTGATTAAAATTACTATGCAATTTGTCAATTATAACATGAATTGAATATATTTCTGAAACAAGTAGCGGCGCAAGCCCCCAATTGACCATGGGTGTGACTTTTGAGCATCAACATCACTATCACAATATCTCAAATTTGTAAGAGTTTATTTATTTTTTAGTGCTGTTTGGCCGAAACATTTGCTAAAGGTAGGTTTTTTGGCCGAAACCAAATCTTTGGTTGGACACTATTTATATGTTACAATGATAATTGATATTGCTCACATCTACAAATAAAAAATACCATGCTTTAATTTACCTGTAGAATATAGTAGCACACATATTCAAATCCTGGACAATGCCCACCACATGCTCCAATTATGGGCACCTCTGGGCTAACAGATGGCACTGGGACGGGCGACCTACTTATGGTCTGAGTGTGATGGGTATCCCCAATAGGTAGAGAGAAAGCAGACGCACAAGGTGGAAAGGTATATGTCTCCGGAGTTACACCACTGGTTGGGATTTTCTCTCCCTTTTTATAATCACGCCATGTTCCGGTACTGTATGGTGCTTGATATACTGGGGATGGTGGGCCAAACTGTCGTGTTCCATTGTAGTAGTGGGGAACCTGCAAGTAATAATAACGATTATGAGTTTTAATGTAAGCTTCTATATGAGTTGTTACTGGTATAGTTAACTTCAATGACAGATGCATGTGTGGAGTAAGTTGGATTGCTGGAATGCTTTTTATGATGTACGATATACTTTTATCTTATGCTCATCTAATCATCTAGGACAGAAGCGTTGCAGTAGTAATTATAAATACATATGGGTAGTTGTAAATAGTTTGCGATGTAATGTAATGTAAATCTAATTATTATAAATGCGAATGTTAGTTTATTTATTTGTTTGTAATGCCTTCACACTTTAACTACTCAACCAATTGTTATTAAATTTTGCATACACATAGTAAGGGGTCCAGAAAAGGACATAGAGTACCTTTCATCCCGAAAAAACGTACTACTCTCGAGGAATAGAAAAGTAACTTTTATACCTACAGCTTACCTACTTTTATACCTACAGCCCCTTGATAGGTATGAATTACATCAGCATTGTATCTGACCACAAAACCTAATCATTATAAATGCTAATGTACAAGTTTACACTAACGCGGACGAAGCAGCGGGCAAAAACTAGTGTTTGATAAAAGCTTAAAGGGTCGAAATTTTCAAAATCAACATGCCTTATTAACTTATCAAAATGAGCTTACATGATATGCAGTGTCTGAAGTGGAACTATCGGTGCCAGTCACTTGATAGACTGGGGTGTTAATGTCTTCTGCCCACGGATATTTAGTCCTTTGTTGTGTCGCTGAGACAAATTGTTGTTCACTCCTTGGTACAACAGTCGTCTGGTATGGATGTATGGTCCGAGATGACACTTGTTGTTTCATCATATTGACGAGCTAGAATAACCTAAATACACTTCTCATCCTACTTTTATTTAATGGCAAATATCTAAATAACCCCTACAGTAGTAGTGCTCACATAATATTATTCTTTTAATTGAAATATACGGTTTCATTCTTCAATTAATACTTATAAACGCAATGTATATAATTTGTTACTTTACATAAATTGTGATATGAAATTTTATTACTTAAATAGCCTAAATTTTTAAAAAACACTACACCTGGCTACTTTATCGATTTCGCGATATTAGGACGCCATTTTTGTTTAGATTTGTTGTTTCCTTTTCCTTCCTCCTTGTCTTTCTTGTTTATATTCTATAGACAATATTCTATATTTTTTCCTATAGATAAAATATATTTTCATGTAAAATTTATTGTTCATAGAACAAATGAGCATTTTTTGTTTTAATCATCTATATCTTAATAATAAAATATAATTAATTGTAAAAAAACAATCTATTTATTCAAAACACCTTTTGAATTTTGAGTAAAAGTACTATGAGTCTATGATAAAGACGGCCCTACTGCGATAAAAACTTCGCGTCTATTGAAGTTTATACAGGAAAATACGATAAATATAAAATTTGAAAATAAAATATTTTGATTGTTATTTGTTGGTTCTTAAATAATACATAGTAATTTTATGTATAATAAAAAGAAAGACTTTTCTTTTCAACTGTTTCTAAACGTTTTTTTATTAAGTTGTCATCTGTGTTATTTTAATTTTTTCACTGAAATGGAAAAAAAATGAGTTGATTTGACATTAATAATGCCATGACCATTTCTCTTCAATTAAATATTTTGTTGTTATGAAAGACTAATCTATTTGTGAATCTACTTCTAAGTTTTATACTGTCATCACATTGTTGTATTTGTTGTGACTATTCATGTTGACCCTTTCGAAACAAAATATTACGGGGAGATGAAGTCCTGTTCCTGAATACAGTTGAGTTCACTTCTTTTTCGTTTCATTGAACTTTTTCTGGAAAATGGAAAACAAAGTGACATGTGCCAAGTTTACGAGGAGCAGTGTTGGTAAATGTTTGGCTCTGTTCGTTGACTTTTAACTATAAAATGGTAATAACTTCCGGCTCAGACTGCACGATGAGTGCTTCAGACGAGACAGACAACATAACCGCCGTGGCTAACAGCTTCTGCAGAGATTATATTAGAGGATACTGCGATCGCGAAAACTGTAAGTTCATACATGAGCCACTGCCGAAAGCGTGCCGCAGAGACTTCTTCCGATTTTGCCACGACTATCAAAACAAAGGCTGTTACAGACAAAACTGTAAGTTTTTGCACGGTACTGTTGACGAACAGGAGTACTTTCAAAAGAATGGAATTCTGCCCAAGATATTATCTGTCTGCCAAGCATTCATTCTTGGATCATGTACCAAACAAGACTGTTCATATGTACATCCATTAGAGATGGTGCAAAATGAAAGAATTCTTATGCACAGACATCCACAGATGATGTATACCAGACCCCCACCAGTACCACATCCAATGCACACTCTTCCTTCAGAACATGTGAGAAGTGATGAGGCACCACCTGAGGCCAAGTTGAGAAGATTTGCATATGAAGATCCTTCTATCGAAAACCAAGTCCTGGCTACCTCTAATTTGTGTCCTAACTGTGAATCATTGGATCATAAAGTGAAGCTATTGCATGATAACATCAGTGTGTTATTAAAAAAGGTTACAGATTTGTCTGAAAAGAATGCTCAGCTCACTTCAATGAATGAGTTTTTATTGCAACAAACTTCATCCCTCAGGAGTGACCAGCCTTGTGTGATAACCTCACGTCACGGTACATCAGCCCCAGTTTCCTTAGCCACAGTTAGCGTGACTCCAGTGGTTAGTCTTGCTGGAGCACTGCCTGCATTAGTTCCAGCCGCAGCAACTTCTAACTTAACATTGGCTCCTGCAGCTTCCCGGGCACAGCTCCTGACTCCAGCCCCCCAGCTTCTCACTGTGAGCACCACTCAGCAACTAGTGGGCAATTCTGGTGCATTAATAGTTACCAGTGCAGGAGCTCAACAATTGATGCAAGTTAGTGATTCAGGGACCCTGATGGGTGGTGGGCAAACAGTAGTAGCGGTGACACCTGCCCAGTTAACACTGGCCCCACCTGGACAACAGTTAATGACTAATGCATCCCAGACAACCGTTCAGCAACTAGTACAGCAATCTGCATTACAACCTCAGTTGGCAGCACAACATCAGTCACAGCAGTTTGCTGCACAACAATCTGTGCAACATTTAGCTGCCGCTCAACAATCTGCTCAGCATTTAGTGCAGCGGTCGGCTCAGCATCTTGCCGCTCAACAGTCTGCACAGCACTTGGCAGCGGCACAACAGTCGGCGCAGCATTTGGCAGCTGCTCAACAATCTGCCCAGCAGCTTGCAGCTGCAGCCCAACAATCTGCACAACAACAACTGGTACATCAAAGTTCAACACAGCAAATCAGTATCTCCAGCTCCAGCCAACCTATGGCAATGGCTAATTCTCAAGCACAGTCAATAACATTCCCAATAATATCACAAAGTATTATGCCACATTAAGACTGTCCAAAACATGGATTGGACGCAAATTACCTCCAATAATGTATAGGTCATCTTTCCTTTTCTATATCTTAGAAGAACAATCTTTTATTGGAAATGTAATAAATATGATTATGGAAGAAGCTGCAGGAAGGTTCTTCCATGAGTACATATATGGGTATTTGTACTTAAAACTTAAACTAACCTACAGCAGGAATCTTAAAGTTATTTATAAAATATTATGTCACAATACTGGGACAAATGTAAGAGTTGTAATGTACTATCTGTTTATTAGTGAAATATAAAAAACTGTATTGTTGTTTATTTATAGACATCATAGAATAATGTACTTTTTAAAATACTGAACACATGCCATGCTGGAGATACTCTTTAACTAGCAATAAGTATTGATCAAAGAGCAATCTGATAAGAATGGCTTAGATGTAATAACATCCTAACATTTACTCAAGTTAGATATAATCGGTTGTTTTATTGTAAACATAATTTATAATAGTGAACAGTATTTTGTAGCATATTTTATTATGTAATTAATAAGTTTGATTGATGACTTTCTTTAAGTTTTTGATGCATTGTGTGTTGTTTTATTTAGCTGGGACCACATCTGCCCAGTGACTTCTGCATTAGGCTCCCAAGTTTAATGAAGTAACAATAATATTATATAATGTGATCATAGCTATGTTAATGATTAAGCTCTAGACTATGATTTAAAGTTTTAATTAGTGATTTTAGGTAAAATGTTACACCAAAACTTAATCCATAAGCTTCAGCTTAAACCAATTTATATTTGGAACCATTATGGCATAACATTGTGCTAAGGTAGCAGTTTACTGATATTTTTGTCTCCTGTTACTAATCTTATATGCTTTGATATTTTGTGAATTTTAGGTAATTTATAAGGTAAGGTTAGTTGGGTTACATAGGAGTATTGGTAAGGGTGGTCAAAATGATTGGAGATCGGATAAATTTAATTATCTGAAGGTTGAAGTTGTAAGTTGAATAAGCCATATTTTTAAAATTTGCAACATCACACTGAGCCATGAGTTTTATGTCTGTAATTTTGCTTATTCTTAAAAATATACGAAAATAGTCTACAATTACAATTTTACCCTATCTCCCAACTAACCTTCGTGAAATTTTAGTTCATAATATGGTTGTAAGGACGACTTTGTACCCTCTAAATTTAAAGTGTGACTAAACAACGATGGAATACTTACCATTAGGCTGATTGTTTGATGCCATATTAGTGTGATTTTAATGAAAAGGTTTAGTGGATGCCAGTTCTAAATAAATTATTTTTAATATTTGTCTCATGTTTAATGCTTTACAATTAACAATGCAGTTGTGAGCGTTCAATTTTCATGCAACCAACCAACATTATCAGTATAATGTTACTCTTCCATTTTACAGTATATTTTTATTGAATGTGGTCACAGTGGATAATGCTGATCATGAACCTACAACGTAATTAAATTTATTAGGCGACCATCGTTGTTTTCAGGATTTGCAATGCATCTGTAGTCGACTTCAGACTTATCCCCTGCTCCTATATGCCTTTTATAACTAAGGTCCAAAGGCAGCTATGCCTACTTATTATCAGGAACTCTATTGAAACAGCTTGGATTTAAACTCCGGCCTCATTATGAAAAGCGATGTCACTTTACTATGAACAACCAATGAATTGATAAATTTTTAGTATGTTTTTTCTCGTTTTTACTTGTCTTTCACCAAATACATTCGACGCGCACATTCGGTTACTTTGGTTAACGAACTGGCTTGTTTACATAGATTTGTCACTCGCATTAGGATCTACTGGTCTCCACTTCCAGTGTTCTCTCGAACTTACGACCAAATGCGCCAAGTTTCATATGAGGCCGCTGACTGTAAGCCGACTAAATTCGAAAACAGCTACTAAATTGCCGTTTACATTGGCCTATGACCGAAGTCGTTTGCAGCCGATTTCGGTCAATCCGACCTAATGTAAACGCGCCATTAAGGAGAGAGTGAAGTGTTAGTTCTGTCGGTACCTACTGGTAGCTCTTATTAATAACTTTCAGCAAAGGAATTTTTATTTTAATAAAACTACATTTTAAATGTTTTCTTAATTTTTAACTATATTTCCTGTTTACAAAGGAAAACATCCATGGATTAAAGAACTTAAGAAAAATACCATTGATGCATAATTATCATTAACACTTCATTTTCTTTGTACGTAACAATCGTTTATATTGTACTTTACCATTTTACCTTTTGTACCAAGTACGAAATTTCCATTTTTATCAAAAGCTATTGCTGTTACTTTTCCCGGGACATTTTCAACATTTTTTAAAGTACTAGCGTCATTCACATTAGTGTAAGTCAATTTCTCACTAGCAATAAAAACTTTTTCTTCGTTAAATGATATTTGGGCAAAACCATTGTAAGTTACATTGCTGATAAATGTGGGAGACGATAATTTAGATTTTAAGACATAAAACTTTTCTTCTTTGATGAAATAAAAATTATTTTCGTTATCAATGGCCATTTCATTCAATGCTTCGAGACTTTTGAATAGTACTTTCTTTTTACCGTCCAACAGGTATAGCTCCTCAACCCCGTTATTGTTCTCTGTAATATACTTGTTACCATCTTTGTCAACGAAAATCATGTTCAATTTCAAATCTGGATCTGAAATAAGTTTAGCTCGCTGTGTCTCATAACTATATAAGAATATTCCCTTCCCTGTTCCGAAATAGATGTTGGTTTTTTTTCTTATCTGCTGCAATTGAATAACTGAGACCAGTTGGTAAACCTGAAAAAACAAACAATTTATATTTAAATTGTTGGTATGGTATTGTTTGTTTGACTCAATAAAGCAGTAACAAGTTAAATATTACCTATACATAAAAATAAAATAAAATTAAATGTTACCTATAAATAAAAAAAAATACAAATAACAAAAAAACTTTCAAATTACCTGGAACTTTCTCAGGAGTGTCGTTCATGGGTTTCACCATTTTTATATCAAAGTAAAAGCCTTCATCGTTACGGCCGGACTCCACGTAGAATAAATTCCCCATGTGATCGTAGTGGGCGTCCGCTGGGAACGCTTCTCCAGTATGATAAGTGTCCGACACATTGTAGTGGTCATCATCAATAGTTACATCAGACTGACATCCATCTCGAGGCAAGTCAAATGTAAAGCATCCGTAGAAAAATAGAAAAAATATGAATTGTTTCATTCTAAATAAAATTAAAATCAAACACTGGTATACTTAAAGAAGTCTTTCACAGAAATGTGTCTGACTGAGATTACCCTATTTTCATTGATTTCATTATAGCCAATAAGAAGGAGGTACTGAACTTTAAATAGGCACAATTAATAGTGATAAGGCTAATCTAAAATACAAAAAACATTGTTGCAAACAATATTTTTTATTTTATAACGCGGCAAGGACCCAATAAATTATATTTTTATAGTTTTAATGATAACTACTTACTGTTTATGATGTCTCTATTATTTCTGAATGATCATACTCATAACGAACATCGCATAGTAAAGGTGGGTCTCATGATATTAATTAGATTGCCCTTTATAAAAATAAAAAATTAAGCAACAGTTTTAACAATAAAAACAATAAACAGTGAAGGGATTAAAATATATAATTATTTTAAGTTACCTGTTGGGCGATATTTTTTATACACATTACTGTTCCGTGCATGACTTTCCGTGGGTAAAGGAGTCAAATCAATAAATAATAATAATATATCTTACAATTTCATATACTATACAAGGTATATTTGAGTAAAATAAATAAAATAATATAAGATAATAAGTCTTAAAGCCATTAAAAATATATAGGTGCTAAAATAAAGTCGCATCTCGATCATTGTGTTGATTTTCTCTCTCCATCTGACACTGTAGGTATGCTGGTAATCTACCATGCCTTTCACCTTTGATTTTGTGTATCTTCCACCTATGACCATACAAAATTTTTCTGAAACAAAGTAGAGTAAATAGTAAAGACAGAAGCTCAACGAGATATAGAACTATGGTCACACCGGCTCTGCTTGAATTATATTTGTGGGTCAAATAATTCATGTCAGCAGATAGAACAACATTGAATAAAATAAGTAGGTATAGAATGCATGTGATAATTGGCTACCGTCGCCCATAAACAGCTACAATCAATGCTACCTGGGATCGAATTACTACATCATTTCGAAAACATATAAACCTTAAAAAAGCATATCAGCAATTTAAAATGAAAAAGTGAAACTAACTTTGTATTAAACTTTTTGGAGCATATGTTACACTCCACTGTGCCCTGTCTCAAGTGTATGTCTCTAACATGCCTCTTCATATCGTGTTGGTAAGAAAACGCCTTCTCACAGTAAGTACACTGAAAGGAAATAGTACCTGAATTAAATACAATAAAAAATATATATAAATGGTTTTTTTTTGTTGAATATGTTAAATCTAACTTAAAACAATACACACACTTTCTACACTCATAGCTCCACACTACGATTTGGCCTGTGCAGTGGGTGTCATGGACACACAAAGACGAATACACCAAACACCCAGAACAGAAAATCAGATTTATCATTCAGATACCTGCCTGACCGGGGATCAAAGCCACTGCGCGTTATACCATTGTGGCGACCAGTCTGCCATGGGGGACGTCGAAAATCGTGCAATGTACAATTTAATTGTACAGTACACTATTTTATCAGTTGTCGTCAGCAATGCAGTATTTATTTAGTTAGTTTATAATAGATGTCTATGGGTAGCAATGATTGAAAATAATTGAATTAATTGGTCTACTGTCTATTTGTAAGCAATTCAAAGTTAAAACTATCTTTACTGCAGCTGTAGTACACACCCTGACCATACTGAACAATAAAAACATTAAGAATGAGGGCAGAGAAAGACCTGAATAAAATATTTTCAATCAACAAAAATGTTTCGACCATTTTCTTTAAAGGGCAGCAAATTTAACATCTGGCAAGCAGCATAATTCCTAATACAGTGCGGCAAACATTCTAATTTTCCCAGAGCGGCTACATAGCTATGAACTGGAAATTAGTACAACAGGTTAGTACTTCAAAGCTTCAAACTATTACTCACTTTGTATGGTCTGTTAGTACTGTGCACATGTCTCATATGCTTAGCTAAGTTGCTGGCTGTGGTTGTTGATTTAGGACATTGTGTACATTTAAAAGGTTTATCTGTCATATGAGATCTTTTGTGAACTTTCAGCAGGTCCATAGTTCTTCCTTGATATGGGCATGATTCACATTTGAAGGGGAAAATATTTTCGTGGGTGCTCCTGAAATATATGAAAATGTATAGTAAGTATAATATATGACGTCAATGATAATGTCTAGTTTTCTGTTCTAGCATAAAATGTAAAATTTACATACATATGTACAAGAAGGTTTGCATTTGAGCGTGCAGTTTTCCCACATATGTCACATAGGAAACTTTTCTTTGCTATTTCTCCTGTTGATTTTTCCTGGTCAATAGGTTTAGATTCATAATATTTTGGACATTTCATTAAATGATCATTGTACGATACCTGAAAATTGTTGGTAATGTTCTTGTAAATGTAATCCTCTTAGTTTAGTAGGTACATATTATAGAAAAATAAATATATAAAGATGTCGCGAGATTGACACGTCGATAAAACTAAATAAACGTATCCAAAGGGATCTGCACATTTTCCCGGGATAAAAAGTAGCCTATATGTTATACCAGACTAATGTCTATGTCTGCACCAAATTTCATCCAGATCCATTCAGCCCTTCTTAAGTTTTAGAGTAACAAACATCCATTCATCCATCCTCACAAACTTTCAGCTGTATAATATTAGTAAAGTAAAGATGCTATCAAAATAACTACTAACCAAATCTAAAAATCCTTTCGTACATGAAGAACATTCCCAAATTCTGGAGTTTTGGTCTGAAAAATTTGGCGAGGGGACATTGTATGATTCATCACTGTTGTGTGGGTTGATATCTTCATAATTAATGTATTCTGTGAAAAAATAATGTCTTGTATAAATACACGCACACAATTCTACTGCATTAAACATACATTGGATTGTGAAGAGCGTGTAGACTAGTTAACAGTCAGAGGACTATTCTCCAACAATTAATTAGTTTGTAATAGGCTGTAAAAAGAAAGTAGTCGTACTGCGAAAATAAATAACTATTGTCTAGAAATATTATTATAGCCAATTGAACCATTGGCCGAGTCGGCTGACTAAACAATTGTCGTGTATCCACGAGTGGTACTTAGCCAATACTGGTTAAGCAGTCGGTCCACAGTTGGCCGATAGGATAGTTTGAAGGCAATCAGGAAACCCATCCAACTTATTTATCGGCTGATACTAAATCGTTATAATGTGCGCATATGCACACCTTTCCATATCCATATCATATATTGAAAAGTCTTCAGTTTGCAGGTTCTCTTAATAAATAAATAGAAAATACCTTTCTTAATGGAGATTTCTATAAGTTTCTTATTGCTTTTCTGGCACATTTCTCTAAACATGATGCACCCATTCAATAGATCTAAGCAGTTTTTACACATTTTCTTAGATAAATTGTCCGCCTTGATAATCTGAAACAAAAATTGAAATTTAGAAGTAATATAATATTTTTTTATAATAAATAAAGTACCTATTAATGACTAATATTGTTATTTTATAATTCTTTTGACTATATTTTATGTTACAAATGTATTATTAGGCCACTTTAGCATCACATTGCCATAGAGACCCATGTAGTATTAATTCTCCTGTCTGTCAACTCAATAGATAATGCACCTTGGTATGGCAATGGAAAATCATCCTTCAAAACAATGTTAAGGATTTTTTTAACATAAATTAGGATTATGTCAACCATGTAAATACACACAGTTTCGATAATAGGTAGTTACAATGTGTGATATCTGAAATTTGTTGATAATGTTCTCGTAATGCATTACATATCAATTAAAGTTTAAGATACATACGGTAACTCCTGAAATGTTCTTAATTTCCTCTGGAAT
>DWPV01005048.1:0-12859 GCA_018251915.1 Urbanus proteus proteus
CTTTAGGTTAAAGCAGATAGCAACGATGGCGGTAAGTAAGTTAAGTCTCTAAAACGTCATTGGCGACTCCTCTGGTGTTGCAAATGTCCATAGGCGACGGTGACTACTAACCATCAGATGGTCCGTCTGCCTTTTCGTTAGGTTAATTATATGTATAAAAAACTGCCGTGATGGTACGGCGTAGTGTATGTCTACCACGTTCGACGTACAATCCCTGGTAAAATGTCCAAAGACAGTCCAAGCCTTAGATGGGTAAAGACGGGTTGAGATTGACTAATACCGGATGAATACATGATCAATACTAATAATACATGATCTACTATCGTACTATACACTGACAACACCAATTTACAGAACATTTACAAGAAATAATTGAATTAATCAACTACTAGTGATTTTCCACGGTTTTGAACATAAATCCATCAAACTAGGTCAAAATATCGGTAATAATATTAAAATCACGTATCGTGAGTACCATTGATATTAAAACGCAATTCTGTAGAATTACTCTAAAATCGCATAAAAACTTTTAATAACCGTAGTCCTAGGTATTTCAACGGCGCTCGCTGTGCCGGGCCATTTCTATTATTTAAGTCTATGTTCTTGTGCAGGATTTGAGGAATTCGAATAGAATTTCCTGTAACAGACAATTTTGCTGCGTAGTTCCCGCTCGTTTGGTGCACGGAATCCGGGGAAATCTGGTTTAAAAATGGAGTTCTTTGCGGAGAGGATTAGGCATAGACTGAATGCTTAAGTGAATGGGCTAATAGTACTGTAAGACTTGAGGTAAAATCAATTTTACTGAGAACCTAATTTCATTTGACTGTTAAATACTAATTGAATAAAAATATTTTTGACAGTGGATTAGAAAAAAAGATACAATTTTAATACTCAAAGGCATTCCTTAACTTAGTACTGAAGGATAGCATGCACCTGTAGCGAGCCAGGTAGGATTCTAATGATAGCAGGCATGTACTACTTTTGCCATATTAGAAAAATAACCTCTAAATTACCTCCTTTATTTTTACTCCTTTGTCATCTTAAAATAGTTTTTGGGTGCCTGTTTAAAATACTTAGATATTTAAAATAATATTTTGAGTTGACGAAACCTGGTTACCTACTCTTAGTAACTTTACGGCCCTAAAACTTAGTCTCAAAAGACTAGTCCTTTAACTGGCAACAAATAAAGTTAATGAGTGACGCGGAGGTCCCCGATTCGAGATTAACTTCATTAGGGAGTTCGCGCCGCCTTTTTAATTCAATGAGGTCAACTCTCCTTCGTGGATCCGACACACAGACACGTGGATCGACTAACATTATATAAAATAACAAATTAATATTTTTACGGTGTTAGAACGTATTTTCCCTCCCTGATTCTGTTTGTTAGGGAGTTCGCCTTTCTAATTCAATGAGGTCAACTCTCCTTCGTGGAGACGACACACAGACACGTAGATCGACAAACATTGTATAAAATAGCAAATTAATATTTTTACGGTGGTAGAACACATTGTGATTCGACTCTGGCGGCACAATCGCCTTCCATGTTTCTGTTTGTTAGGAAGTTCGCTTTTTTAATTCAATGAGGTTACCTCTCCTTCGTGGAGCCGACACACAGACACGTGGATCGACAAACATTGTATAAAATAGCAAATTAATATTTTTACGGTGGTAGAACACATTGTGATTCGACTCTGGTGGCACAATCGCCTTCCATGTTTCTGTTTGTTAGGAAGTTCGCCTTTCTAATTCAATGAGGTTACCTCTCCTTCGTGGAGCCGACACACAGACACGTGGATCGACAAACATTGTATAAAATATCAGATTAATATTTTAAGGTAGAACACAATGTGATTCGACTCTGGCGGCACCATAACCAATCGCTTTCCGCTATTTGTCCCTATGTGTGCTTAGATCTTTAAAACTACGCAACGGATTTTGATGCGGTTTTTTTTAATAGATAGAGAGAACCTTCCTCTTGAAGGTTTTTATGCAATTTAAAGCGTGTAAAACCGCGGACCAAGCTAGTCTTGAATGTGTTGTGCAAATTCCATTATTTTGTTTTTAGTAGTTGGGTAAGTCTTTGTGGTGATTAATTAGAAGTGAGTACTAGCAATAATCTTTCGCTAATACAAAATTGGGTTGTAAAATATAACAAGCATTATTTTCAGAATACATCTGAGGTATGAGAAAAATTGGTATCAGTGTATGGTTTCATTACATTGTTGATATTGTACCTTAATATTAAAACAAGACGAAAAAATAAATGTCATTAAAAGTATAGGGAATTTTCAAAATCTAAGTAAAATAGAAGTAAGAATAGTCCTAAGCAAAGTAAATGAGGGCGGATGTTCTCGATTCGAGATTAACTTCATTAGGGAGGTCGGAACTCCTTCGGGCTTCTGACTCACGGACGAGAAGGAAGGAAAGTTTTGGGTTTCAGTTTAAAATCGTCGTCTTTGGAAATTAATGAAATTAGGACTAATCTATAGGATCGAATTTAAATTTAGGTCTGCAGATAAAATATGATTGACGACCCGCGTGGCGGAGCAGTCAGACCATACCGATTTGACACGCAGTGGGTCCCGAGTTCGATCCTCGGCCAGACAGATTTTTAGCGCTTTTTTAATGCTTTCTACCATAAGGTGCCATGGACATACACATACATGCATACAAAAACACCCAGACCCAGAACAGAAATCTAAATTTATCATTTTTTTTAAATGTCTGTCTGACCGGGAATCGACCCCGGGACCCATTGCGCGTCAGACCGGTATAGTAACCGTTCCGCCATGCGGGTCGTCATTCCTGAATGATGTATTTAGATTTCTGCTGTGGGTCTGGGAATTTGTGTATTGGCATTGTCTATATTGTCTATATATGTCTTCAATCGTTCATGGCACCCATGAAATAGGAGATCCTACTGTTGGGTCTCCTAATGAGTGCAGAAAGCGTTAAACATAGGGCAACAGTTTGTCGAATGTTCGATAATTTTCTGGTACTTAGTTGTTAATACTTCCGTTATATTATATCCAAAAAAACAGTGACAATGTTATATTTACTAATGTAATCTATGTTTATTTATATAACATAGTACATTACATATAATACCAAAGTATGTTCATAAAATGCGCCATTAAAATATGTTTTCGGTAATACCAAAAACAACTGTTTTATCAGGTTGTAAAAACTTATGTTTCATAGTCTTTATAAAGATGGACATAAAATTACATAATTTTAGTGGGATCTTAAAAGTTTGAATAGCGATAAGTTTTTACTCTGGGTTTTAAATAATAAAAATACCATTAAACTTTTATGCGTCGTCTTTTGACCGTTATACGTTAGATATTTGTTAGATCAATATTTTTAATTGGTACCGAGTGCAGGAAATAAACAATAGACAAATATGTATATAGAAAGGATTTTTTTCAATTGATCACTAGTTTGCTCAACGATAAATATTTATTGTTAAATGCACTTTTTAACTACTAATAAAGTGCCCGTTTTGTTTAGGATGAGTACCCACTGTCTTTATTAAGTACGTCCACTTTATCAGAATTAAATATTTCAAGACGTTCAAGATTTCAATAAAATCAAAACGAATATAAATAGGTAATTAAAAGAATGCGTAAACAATTCATTGATCATTCTTTGATGTATACTTTAATACTTCGTCGATAGTCACAGGAAATGAGTATGGCTTTACAAATCGTATGTCCAATCGTATCAATGTTTGTGATACATACAAACATAATGCTCGTTGTTTTCTATACCCGTGTGTCCCCAAAACTAAGTGTTACGTCTTATTATGTCCACATTGTAGGCACACGTTTACTGGCTTCCAAACGGCGGCCTAATTAAGGATATTTGCTCTTCGATGTCATTAATGAGATTTTGATAACATGGACCCTTAATGTATTTGTTTGGAAAGCTTACTGAAATAATTTTTAAATTTGCATTTGAAGAATGTTTAATTAGGTACAACGTTACAATAAATTAATTTCTAATAGTAAATCAGCTCAGACAGAAATAAAATATGAATTTTGCGTTTTAATCAGCGCTATATTACTTGTACGGCTCTTATGAATCGTAGACATAATTTGTATTTTTTAATATGATGAAGTAGCAAATGAGCATGTAGTCCACCTGATGGCAAGTGGCTACTGCTGCAGATGGACATCCGTGATCAACCCCAGATTATATGACAGTCCTACCTGAGGTCGGCCACAGATGCGTTGCTACCCCTGAGGACTAAGCTAGAATGACTCGGATGAGTATATCTTCCCATCCACATGCTTCAAACCAGAACACAGCAGCGTTACACTGCTCTTATATGACAGAAATAGGTGTGACGGTGGTGCCGCCGGAGTCAAACCACAAAGGGCTCAACCACCTTTAAAATTACTTACATTATTATTAATATACTCTAATAATATTTGATTGTCGTTTTCTACGGCCATGTGTCTCCAAATCTAAGTGTTACGTCTTATTATGTCCACATTGTAGGCGCACGTTTACTGGCTTCCAAACGGCGGCCTAATTAGGGATGTTTGCTTCGATGTCATTAATGGGATTTTGATAACTTACGGCCCTAATATATTTGTTGGCAGATGTTTAAATTTGATAGTACGTCTTTTATTATTTTTTTACGCTTCTAAGCGTCTAGATGCTTGCTGACTGTTAGTATAATTATTAGGTTTCTGTGGCCCGCTTCAAGTTCAGTCTATGTGGAGTTTATTACAAATTTATATCATTTAAATATTGTTTTTATGTACTAAATACTCGTTCCAAAAACAAGTGATAAACTCAAATAAAGGAGATACTTATGAGAAGTCTAAAAATCCACCCTTGGCCAACGTACTATGGCCCTTTCCATTTTTCTTTGGGAGAAAACGTAGAGCTGTACCCAGAATTGTGACGTGAGTTATATACGGCAAATAAATAATAAACAATGAGGTGACTATGTACTGTAGGTATAATTTGTTTTAAAATAACATTTTAAACATTTCACACCATAAATAACGCTTCGAAAACAATTCATTCGACCACAGTTTGAGTATCGCTGGGATATAATATATGAAAAGCGCAAATAAGCGTTTTGTATTGGTAATTGCTTGTGGTTAGCAGTAGTTAGGTCTGTGCGGAATGTACTAATGGTACTATTCAGATATATTATTCATACAATTCACATATACCTATTGATTAGTGGTTGGTATTTGAGTAGAATTCAAATTGCGTTCGTGACAGATTTTATATGGATATGCAGCTATAGCAATTTGTTGATAATGATGAAAGAGTTTATTTTATACTAGCTGATTCTCGCGGTTTTATCCGTGTTTAAAAAGTAAAAAGGAATACATATTTAAATATAACTGAAATCACGCTCTCCCGCGAGGGGAACACATGCGCGTGGAGCGCGTGCTAATGCATTTTTCAATAATCAAAGTAGCCTATGTTATGCCTTTGACCTCCAGCTATCTCAAAATCGGTCCAGCCGTTTAGAAGATTACTTCAGCCAAACAGACAGACGGACAGACATTTTTTTGCATATATGCATATAGATATGTAGTATTATATAAATATAGATATAGCATTAAAATAGTTTGAAAGTAGTATTTATTGTAAATTTTGCCCTTTTTAAAATTTGAAATAAAAATTATAACAAGGCGTAAAATATTGCAAAACAAAAATATATGAACATTAATAAAATACATTTGAGACAATACTATTTAATTTTAATTCCACTATGTTTCATTAAATTTAGTGCAGAACAATTTTGACATCTATTAAAAATGCACATAATATTAAATATTAATTCTAATCACATCAAATATAATGCATTAAACTTTATAGATAATCCAAACATATTCTAACGATTAGACATGATAATAAATAAATTTAGAAATAATAAATGGTGAAACTATAGCAGCGGGGTTATAATAATTTAGATGTTAGAAGTAATGTCTCCTACGGGACTATTTCAGTGCGCGTCTGTTTCCATTATGTTTAAATAATAATGATAAGGCACGGTGAGCTGTTGGTCCCGGTTGTTATACGATAGAAGATCACCTCTATAACGTGGTTCAGCATTCGTAGGAGGTTCAAACGGTGGTAGAACCCGTGGTTTGACTCCGGCGACACCACCACCTCTTTCTACGTAACAACTGCAGTGTTCAGCGCTGCTGTGTTCTGGTTTGAACAGTGTGGTAAGACATACTTATCCGAGGCGTTCCAACTTAGTAGAGGTAGTGACGCCTCTGTGGCCGAAGTCTGGACTGTGATTTTATCTGGTCAATTATAGATTAGGTGATAGTGGCCAGTTACCATCAGATGGGTTGTAAGCTCGTTTGCTATTTACATAACGCATAAGAGGATACGTTGAAGGTGTGCTCAGTGTGACCGAAGCTTAAAGCGACCTCTCGCTTCTGATAGTGATTTGTGCCATAATAAGTGATAAGTTATGGTAGGCAGTTCTTCAGCAGCAACGAAGCAGTAATACTCGTGAAGGCGGTAGAGAATGCCAACAAAAGGCTAGCATACCATCAGAAGCCTTACGGACGGTTTGAAAACATCCTTGAACGTGCAGACAGACAAACACACGAGTGAACTTATGAAGATTTAGTTTATTTTTATTTTAGCCGGAGCCCTAAAAAGTGAGTTTATAGAACTCCTGGACCCAATGCCCTATCGACATGTCTATAAATGGTCCTGAAAACTCTTCTGACTTGTCTTCCAATATTCCTCTTGATTCTCTTAATTCTGCTGACCGGCTGCTGAGCGTGTGGTTCCGAGCATATTGTTACTGTAGAAACCGTTCGCTTACGATGTAGTTGAATTTCAATACAGAGTGTCGCAGCTGAAAAGGAGCCATAATTATCTTAATAAACTCTATTCTCATAGCCCTATGAGTGGGTGTTAATAAAGTAGCTACGAGTAAATCTATATTAATAAGTAAGACATATCCTTAGAACCTTACTTTAAACCTTGTAATTATCGAAAGCGATGAATATACGATGTATCTTTGGATCTAATTGTGAAGAATACTTCTTGTACATAATGTCCCTGTGGTGCCGGGACCAGAATAGAGCTATGATATCCCCTGCCTGTCGTAAGAGGCGACTAAAAGTGGGCTTCCGGGGTTGCGGGCGGCTCGAGTGGGAGCTCGATCCATCCGTCAAGCGACCCCGGGAAGGACGGCGATACGGGTGGTCGCGTGTCGTCGTAAACACCAATCGTGAGGTGTTGGTTGAGCAAAAGCTCACTGGGGCAGAGCCCGAAAGGGGCATCGCGCTTGGAGGACTTTAGCGATGGTACTTGAGTTCCCGGAGTCCTCCACATAGCGCTGAGGACGGCCACCGAGGTGGTTTTAGTGCGGTAAAAATCCCACATAACCCGGTGTCGCTCCCAAGGCGTCGTAAACAAAAAAAAAGGTGTAAATTCCATTCAGCTCGATATAGTGAGATTGAAGCTCAATTCGCACAAAAAAAAAATAATAGGGAGGTTTTAAAGGTTAATTTGAAAGTAAAAATAATGTAAACTGAACGGTCGCTTTTTTTTATTTACTACACTAAGGAAGTTGATTGTTTTAATTATGTAGGTGGGTACATCTGCATAAAAATATTGAAAGAAAATAGGTACTTCTCTATTATACCTACTACTTTTATGCGTATGCGTCTAGTGAGTGCATAGAAGAGGTACCTATTATTTATACCATTACTTTTTACATTTCCATGCGTATGTCCTGTGTTCCATGCGCATAGTAGTATCTATAAATATTAAGGATGCCTGTAACTTTGTTTATATTTATCACCATAATTTAACTACTCATGCAGGAGTTTTGTACTTAACGCCTCCTTACATTCATATACATTCTCTAATTATAGTTGCCAAGCACACCAAAGACTAACTTTATGCATTTATTACATCACTTATGTAGTAGACTTACTTACTACAGTAAACTAACCAAACTTAGCATTTATAACTGAAACATGGAGCTGCAATATTTGTAAGAACTTGTAACACAGTTGCAATGTACTGTGTTATACGGAACTCTGTTGCTATTCAAATAGTTCTAAGTCGTAAAGTGTTTGTGTTTATACTAAGGTGACCATACGTTTTTAAAAAAGCGGGACACTTGCTGAGTGTTGTAGAAAGAAGTATTGGATTTTGATGATGACGACCCGGATGGCGTAATGGTTAACACGCTGGAGCGCTAATCCGAGGGGCCTGGGTTCGATTCTGTGTGTCCTTGTCTTGTGTGTTGTCCATGGCACCCACGACACAGGAAATTCTAGTAACTAAATAAATAAGCCCCTATGAGTGTAAAGCGTTATTTATTTATTTATAATCGACATATCGTATATCCTAAGGAATCGTATATCGTAAAGAATAGATCCCAATGATGGCTGACTACTTAATTCTAACCTTTGATGTTATTACATAAGAAACTTAACATAAAAACTCACTTAACGTAATACAAATATAGACGTAGGTACGGTTCTATTTATCCACTTATGTTTACATTTTTTATGGTAATTAGTATAGCAATCATTAATTCAATTTCTTCAAGCTGTTGTAATGACGAAAAGTAATCAACAATTCATAAAACATTGTGAATAGAAACTCAAACTTTTATTTATATTTTTTCATATTAAAAATATTTATAAAATGACAATTTATTGTATGATTAAAGTAACAAACGAGCTTGCAGTTACCCTGTTGGTAAGTGGTTATTGACGCCCATGAACATCTGTAAGTAAATTCATTATAGTACACAGCTTCTACCTCAGACCCATTACACATTCGATGCTGTGAATGAGAACTTAGACGTTCGCCTCATATACAGGATGAATTTTTAAGTGAGCGTGGATGGGGAAAAATGCTGAAAGGAAGCCTACGAAGCCGATTTTGATAGAAACTAAAACTGCATCATTAGATTTTCAAAATCGATTCCCCTAGCCGGGAAACGGACGAGTTCATTTTTACAAAAAAATCACATCCTGTATTATTTCGCCCTCGGATAGTGTTGCTAACAAGGATGAAATTCTGTAAAATAACTATGCTATATTAAAGTAATAGAAAGGGCTCATTTTTAATAAATTGCATTTTTTCTATACTGTGATATGAAGAGACAGAGTTACGGCGTTCAAATTTAATTATAAAATAGTTACGCATCTATGAGTGACCTACGATAGAATTCTATTTTTTTCTAATATTGATTGCGTATTCATTTATTACTTACATAATATAAAAACAAAAACCTCAAACAAGTTTCATTGATCCGAACTTGCCGCGAGCTAAAAAACGGGCGTTCTAATCAAAAAATGTTACTACGCTAATTGTTTAATTGAGAAATATCACGTTATGAGGAAGCTATAAAAATTTATAGCCCAAACCGGTAAATTGGACAACTAGTATGGTGCAATTGCAATTAGTTACGAAAACATTGTTAATTTATAACATTTGGTTTCGTTATTTGTGTTAATTTGTGTGGCCATTGAAACTACTGACCCACTGTTGGTTTCAGAATGAGGTTAAATATTTTTTTTTTACAAAATTGAATCAGGAGGAACGATTACCTACATCCACTTAATGTTAAATGGTCGCTGCAGCCCATGCACATCAACTCGATAAGAACTCGGTTTCTACCTATTTTTTGATATTATACAGGAGTAACGAACGAGCATGCAGTCCACTTGATGGTAAGTGGGCACTAATGCCCATGATCATCTGTCGATCTCAGATGAGATTTTATAGCTATTTCATATATGGCTGGAGGTAGGCTTTAAATCCTTGAATAGGTTACTCTTACCACACCCTTCAAGCTAGAACACAGCAGCGTTGAACACTGCTGTGTTCTAGCTTGAAGGGTTGTTGGACAGAATTAAGAGTGGCGATCGTGCCGCCAGAGTCGAAGCACAATAGATCCTCAATTTAAACAAAATCGATTACAGATACCTCGCTTCTTCTGAAGACTACGCTGATTGCGTCGGATATACCTAATCCTTTAATCACCTCCTACGACATCCGAAGTCAGTCTAGCCATACGAATGAAGAGAGCCAAACTTGTACTAATCCTAATTGGATGGGTCTTGCTTATCCATAATTAATGTCTCAGAATTGTTGAATTATTTATTTACATTGTTCTACAAAGCAAGGGTATTGACGTATTGTCTGCATACCTTTTTATTATGCGTTACGAATTGTAACACGTTTAATACGTGATGACTCATTTTGTAAAAGTTTTGGGTTCTATTTCGGTCGATACCACTTGTACGGTACAGGGGTATAAATATATTTTTTTATTTTTTTTTATATGATTGAAATAGAAAACGAGCATGCAGTCCACCTGATCGTAAGTGGCTACTGCCGCTCATGGACATCTGTAATCAACCCCAGATAATATCAAGGTCCTACCTGAGGTTGACCACAGATCCGTTGCTACCCCTGCGGACTGAGTTGAAATGCTTGGGATAAGTATGTATCCCTTTCCACACCCTTCAGACCAGAACACAGTAGTGCTTAACACTGCTGTTATAAGGCAGAAATAGGTGTAGTGGTGGTGCTGCCGGAGACGAACTAAATAGGGCTTCGATCCGAAAGTTTAAATTTAACAGTAATAGATGGTAATAGTATAATCAAATCGTAACGTTAATAATTACCTACCATGAATGTACAAATTTTCAAACGGTTCAAAAATATCATTCGCGCATGTTTAGATTAGAAAAAACTGATAGAATACTAGTAAGTTTTAATGACAGTAGAAGACATTTACAAGAAATACCTTTATTAATAATTCACTGAACGGTTAAGAGTACAGTAATGTCCCACATTTATATTCAAAACAACTATTGAATACACAATGAAAAAACTTTGGTGCTTCTACAGTCATGGGTAAAAATAAAATGAATAATTCACCTGGCGGCCAATTTTGAATTTAAAAAGTTAATCACGCTTATGTGTGTCTCTCTAAGATATATGTATCTATCTACAGGTTAACTTTTTTTAGGATATAAAAGATAAATGATAACAAGAATATTATTACAATATCCAACTAGAAAAAATCTTAAAAGTCTTTGTAGAAAAAATCTGTTAAGTCTACTAAAATAAATAAATAAAAAGATAAAAATTTAATCGTGTAGGAATAAATAAAATCTGATGTTGACACTGACTCAAAGAGTTTGCATTAAAATTGGCAATTATTTTCAAATATGTAGACACCATTTTATGCAGAATATTGTTTACCCATTCAACTACATATCACTATTGGAAACAGATGTAAATTTAAATTCCAAACACCAGCAAAAGACACAAGTTCAAATTG
The DNA here is from genome assembly GCA_018251915.1 of Urbanus proteus proteus. Taxonomy (NCBI): domain Eukaryota; kingdom Metazoa; phylum Arthropoda; class Insecta; order Lepidoptera; family Hesperiidae; genus Urbanus; species Urbanus proteus. The sequence continues at coordinate 11,321 of DWPV01005048.1, forward strand.
TTACAGTTGTAGCCGCATACTTGGAATGTCTCGTGTCCGAGGGCGAACATAGTTACATAATTTGACTCTTCAAGGCTCGCGAGATTAATTGCTAGTATTGTAAGCACAGTTTAAATCGGATGCAATTTTCCGGTCACGTTTTGTCAGCTTTGTGTTGGAATTTAAATCTAGGATAGATAAATTAGCGGCTGTCTGGATGTCGATATACAACACCTGCTATCTCCTAGTATTGACGGGTAATTAATCAATAAACAATTAATAAACAATTGTGACTTTCCGTACTTGAATTCTAGTCAATAAATAATTAACTCTTTTCTGATGTTGACTGCTAGTCGTTAAACAGAACTGTTATTTTCTGATATTGTCTGCTAGTTAACAAACTATATCTGTTATTTTCTGATATTGTCTGCTAGTTAACAAACTATATTTGTTATTTTGTTAACAAAGGATATCTGTTATTTTTTAATATTGTCTGCTACTTAACAAACTATATATCTGTTATTTTCTGATATTGTTTTCAGTTAATAAACTACATCTATTATTTTCTGATATAGTATGCTAGTTAACGAACTACATTTGTTATTTTATGCTGTTTGGTAATTATTAAACAAAATTATTATTGGATTTTTCAATCTATACCGGAGTATCAGTGCACATTTGATTGCTTGAAGGTAAAGCCAATTGACATACTTCAATAACGTTCCAAAATATTTTGAATAAACGCCACATAAATTAAATTCAATTTCTATTAAGGTATATATAATCTTAATTTGCCTATACTTAAGTAAATATAGCTACAAGTAATAATAAATAATGTTGTCACATAATCACGTTTTTCTAATTAACTAGAATATGCAAACACGAGGAAGCGATGTTACTCACTATGTAATATTATTACACGAATTACGTAAAATCTAAGAGACTATGCATAAATTATATCATACTAGCTTCCGCCCACGGCTTCGTTCGCGTGGACTTTAATTTGTGATTTAAATTTTCTTGATATAGTGTATTAAAGTCAGATAAATTGCTAAAAAAACTTTCATAAAAATACTTAGATACATATATTTAGTTTTCAACCTTTTTCTCTATAGGCAATGAACGTATCAGACGGGGACCGTTGCAGACAAAATATTTTCTATAAATGGGTGGATATGGTAAGGGAGATATACTCATACGAGATATTCCAACTGAATGAGGGCCAAGGTTAGGTAGAACTCCAAATACTTCGATCCTACTAGAAGTTGATTACAGATGCCTACAGGAAGCAATTGCCAGTAACAATCAAACCAAAAATAATATTTATTTTCATAAAATTATTGCACCTAAAGTTTAAAACTTAAAAACATATTTATTTATTTACTAGCTTTTGCCCGCAGCTTCGCTTACGTGGACTACTGAAATGGGATGAAGATTTTCTATGCATTAAAGTATTTGTGTGCCGAATTAGTTAAAAACCCATTAAACCATCTTTGCGTAAAAGATTATTAAACATCTATCTGCTCATTCAGTTATCTAGGTATCTATCTAACCTTCCAC
>DWPV01005049.1:0-12859 GCA_018251915.1 Urbanus proteus proteus
ATTTTTATATGTACTTAAACATTCAATATACATATATAGAATATAAATATATTTGAAGTTTGTGTTATTATTTGAAAAGTGGATAAGTTATAGTTTTGGAGATTTTCGACTACTAGGCAAAATTACTAGTTTTTACAAATAAAAGCTTTTAATATGAAGTGATTAAAATATTTTTGCTACTGCCTATAGTTGATATTATTTATGCTTTTCTTTTATGACTGTCATCGGTTGTCATGTCAATTTTGTATTTTCAGACCATAGAAAATGTTACAATAATATAGACTCCTAGTGCCTGGTCCTATTTTAGTACTTCCGGAATAATAGTTTTATACAACAATGTTGTGGTATTGCAAATACAATACTTAATTTAATGTCACCTTGTTTGCACCTGTATCTAATGACAAATAAACAATTGAATTTAATTATTTGTTATGTAATATATATCTAATATTACCTTGGTACAAAGATTTATTTACTTATCAAAAAACAAGATATTGATGAAGACTGACTCGACGTCCCTCTTATTCGGATCAGAACACGGAAGGAAGCTCATGCTATAAAAACTAGCGGTCGCACTTCCGAAACAACATGGAAACAGAATTGGGCCATCTTAAAATTCTAGTAGTATAAAATAGGTTCGTTGAATACAAATATTTACTATAACACAAACTTAAACAAAGTTTATCAACTTCGTACAATCAATCGAATTTACATTAAAGCGAGTGTTGCTGCATGTTTACTTCTGTAGTATGATTTTGTGAAACGTAAATTCGCGATGATTCATATCCTATTTACGTATTCTGGTACGGCTCTACGAACTTCTCAGTCGTTGTGGAGTTTCTTGCAGTTTATTGTGCATTGTAATATTTGAGTTTACATATTATAATGTAAACGCAATACTTGCAATTACATAGGTATACAACTCTTAATATTCTTATTTCTTTATATTATGCCAACGACTTATGGAAATGTCTTTACTTTACTTTGAAAATGTAACTATTATATTACTATGAGTTTTTATTTTCTTGGCCACCTACGGTGGTCGCTTTGATTTAATTTACTTTTCCTATTCGTGCCTGAGTATTAGTTAAGCAAGGCATTGTAATGTTTGAATTAAGTTTATACATGTACACTATATTCATAAAATAGCTTCTATTCAAGTAGGTCACGTGAACGGCGAATATGGAGTAAGCAGTATCGTTGATCGTTTTTATAATACCAATTTACAGTTTACAATAAAACAATAAATAATGAGTTATTATCAAATATAATTGATATAAGTACATTGCAGCTCGAAATCGTTTTTATGGACCATTACGCTCATAAGTCGTAAGTTGGTAAATCATAAAATTTATTCAGACATTAAACACTAGAAAGGACTCAAGAGGTGAAAGGCAGTATCGCTTTTTTATTTTGGTTAATTTCTGCGTGTAATATTGACATTATCTGCTCTGGAAATATCACTCAAAGTGCAAGTGGTTTTACTCGGCTTCCGAAATTGTGTAGAAGCGATAACTACATGTAACTATTGTGCATTAATTAAATGGGATTTTATTGTAATCTCTTTTTTAACTAACATACATATCATTTACTTACTAAATTAAAAACAATTTAACATTTTTTTATGTTTTGATTGGATTGAATTACTTTGATGGGATTGAATTACCTGCCAACTTGATTTTTATTTGAAACATTGCTTGAAGAATGATTCGCTTCAAAGGAAGCATAGTTTATTTGATGTTTGGTAATGTAATTTACATTTTGTTCCACGGCAAAATATTGAACATAACGTTATTTACATAGCAAGTGTGAGCGGATAATGCGAGGTGCGACGATGATTACATGCTGTCTTTTACCGGTAACGCAATGTTGTAGATAGTGTTAATGTCTAGTGCTTATACTAGACAATGGCATATGAAGAAATAACCATTATCGTACTCGGAGAAACTAAGAAATATTTCGCATTTGAGTTTTGCATAAAGGAAAGAAGTTTTTTGTCAATTTTTCCTGGAGTTCCAATGGCAATAATAGACGTTAGTTTATGCGGTGGTACAAACAAACACACATTATTGCCGTAACCAAAGAGCATACAACGTCGATGTCTGCGCGTAGGTAATTATAGTCGTATAGGTATTTCCACGATCGAAAGCACTTGGTCGTGATGCTGCGCGTGTACGTCGGAGGCTATTACGGTCGGTTTCTCCTCGCACTTGTATCTCGCGATCTCGCCGCGGAGGCGTTTCGTACACCTTTTTTGGAATAACTCGAGCAAATTTCGTCGGAAACTTTTATTTCGCTCCGCGCGAGTTGCACTCAGAAATCGGATTTTTATTTTAATGAGCCAGTTTCGCAGCACCGTCTCGCTCGCACCCGCCGCTGCACTGAATAAATAAATGAGTTGCTCTACTTTCTATGAGATCGTTTCTTTGGGCGGCCCGATGAGTCTGAGTGTCAGGCTCGCCTGTGACGCATTGTACTCGGCCGCCGCGTGCGTCCCGGCGCTCGCCGCGTGCACTTCGCGAACAATGTTCTTTTACTCTCTATACAACAACAATTCACTTTTAAGTTTCTATCTAGATACGCCTTAGTCACGATTATATTGTAAGAAATGCCATTTATCATACCGTAAGTGCTACAAGTGTTTCATAAATAGCAGCGTTCAATTACTTATACTTAGTTCAATACAGATATTTTTATTTATTATCTTGTCTTCCATAATAAACGTCGCTTTATATTAAAATTGTTAATTGGCAAGTAATGCATAGATGCATTGTTATAATATTTTCTTAAACGCTTTATAATTCTAAATAAAAAATAGTGTTTATACAAAGTATAAAAACGTAACGATTACGGTAAGAAATTCTTTACATTGTAGTTATGTATTGACAAAATAAAATCGTGAGTAACGGAAAATTAAAGCTGCGATAAAAACATGTCACTTAAATATTAGTTTCCGTATAATAATATGAATATCAGAAAAAAAACTTTTCATCTTTAAAAAACGTGTCAAATTTCAAATAAACTTACTAAATTTATTTTTATTATAAATCGCATGTCGCGTTACATTCGTTACATCCATAGAGTATTGTAGAGCTTATTAAATTCTTATTAGTCTTCAGTGAAGTCCGTTTGCTATTTACATAAATAATTTTACGTAGTTAAATATCTGAGCACAGCTCCTTATTCTGATATGTCATATTTTTGATATATATGTTTTGAACTATAAATACATAAAAGTTACACTAACTGCCGCATTACAGCTGAGTAGTAGTGCACGCGATACCGGACATGGAAAGGACTTATTATTAGTGCAATGCACTTGTATGCGTCACAGAATGACACGAAGGACACGCATTGTCTGGATCAGGTGGCGGCGGGGGGGGGGCGGGGGGGGGGGGGGGGCGGGGGGGGGGGGGGGGGGGGGGGCAGGCGGGGCGGTTGCCGCGCGGCCGCCGCGGCTCTCGAGGCCGCTTCCTGTCGCAGGACTGGTTCTGTGGTTTGCACCACTTCGCTTTGCACCAGTTTCCACCAAGTGCGCCTTCTTAAAACTTAGACACTCATTTATTCAAGCCGTATACATTTGCATGCTCAAGTAACTATTCTATGCGGCACGCTCTACGTTTGTTACATAAATTACAATACTAGTTATTTTAGAGTCTCTCGATTTGGTTCTTTATACGAATATTAAGTGAATAACAAATAACTGTTACATATATTATAATGCTGTAGAAAGTCGCTATGTCAATTTCACGCCATCATTGTGGGAAACGAGATTTGCATACGTTAATATGAATAAATACACGTTTGTTACTTGATTAATTAATGCATTTAATCGAAGTCAGTTTCTTGTAACTTTTTTGAACACTTGGCAGTCATAAATAATGATTACATCATATAGTAATAACATAAACCAAATTACAATGTAACTGTCTTTAAAATAATAAACTGGGAAAGATACTTATAGCGATAATATATATCTAATTTTGTTTCAGAGAACCATATCGTAATCTGTTTTTAATAACTTGATTATTATTACATAAGTATCATTGATAACTAATAATGAAATCACATGTTCCACCCACTCTACCGAATCAATCTTTTACAGTTTCTATCGCGGAATTAGATCTAAACCGAGTGCCAATTAAATGCATCTATATGAAAGTGATAGTTAAAGTGATTCTTTCGTCTACATTGTAGTTTCCGTCCTTAAGCGATTGAAGAGATGTGAATCGCGATTAAAGATTATAATAACAGCCGGTAGAAAGCTGACAACGCGCTTGACGGAGTCGATCAGGCGTATGCGCCGTCACCGCGAACAACTCAGTCAAATATAGGCCTAAATACTTATAAGAATTAACCACTCTACTACAATTCAAGTATGCAATTCAAAGTGAAAAGCAAGCTTGGGAGGTCCGGAGCAAAGAAAACTAAGGAGAGTTCGAATTATTCCGAAATAGTAGCAAGAAAACACGGTCGTGAACCGTTCTCAGGGTTGTATCAGGCTTAAGGCTTCTAAGATTGAATAAAACACGAAATTTTTATTACAACCGGTTCAACTAAATCAACTTTAAGAGCGTGTTTCATCTTTTCGGAAGTTTATTAATTTATTTTTGGCTAGGTTTAATATATCCATAGAACCTGTTAAGTGTGTCTCTTTAGTCATTTGTTTTGTGTATAATTAAATTATTACACCCAGTTATATTGCTTGGTACAATTGGTACTCGTAGAAAAAATGATATGCAGATTTATATTATTGCTATATTACTTTTAACCATTAATTGTTATAGGTTATTATAATATACAAACCTTTCCATTTAAATAACCTAGACAGACCAGTATTTTCCGAAACACAGGATTGCTTTATAATAGAAACATGTAGTATCTTATATTAGCTAATTCTATTAGCATATAATTGTAATAACTTATTTCAATCTTTATTTTTAATATATTTTTCCTCGAGAATCCAGTAGGTCAATACTTAAACGGCCTATAAAAATATTAAATTATACAATATTAAAATGCAAATATGAAACATGCATATAAATTAATCAACATTAACACTAAATAGGTATATACGAGTATATACGAGTATATAATATATATCAAAAATAATTTTAACTTTAAAGCAGACGCCCACAGTTTTCCGAATAAGTAGTTTATATGCAAAATGTCGTGTATGGCGCCAGAGTTACTTGTCAAAGCATTCCAATCTAAAAGAGACATAACGTGTGGACGGTTCTGAGAAACCCATTTTAGTTACCAGAATAGTTTCGCATCGATGACATCTTAGATAATGCCTATTTCGTAGTCAGGAGCCGTGTAATCAATCTGTTGGCTGCTGTTTGAATGTTGGCAATGAGAACTATTAATATCTATGTATTTTACAGTTTGGCGACCGGTCATAGTTACAGAAAATTAAGCAAAGAATCTTTACCTACATAGTATGTATCGTTAAAGATCAAATACATAATTTTGATTCTCTCAAGATACATTGTTAATTTGCATATAAAATTGTTTGTGTTGTGTACTTGTTTTAACGCCAAAGGAAAACGTCCTGAGAAAAACCTACCGGCGTAAGAATAGTCCATAATTTTCATAAAGATGTGTGAAGTGTGTAATCCAATTGGCTAACGTGGTTGTTAATTATGACATTAGTCATTATTATGAGACCCGAGCCCAGCGGTGGGGCAGTCACCGATTCGTTATGATAGTCAATTGTGTACAGTTACAAATTTAAGTGTAAAAATTATACATTTCATGGAATGCGAACTAGTAATTGTGTTAGTATTATATTACTTCGTTATTTATGTTTATGTAATGTAACATTTTACTTAAATATCCTAGAAATTTCAAGACGTTGAAGTTGTAAATGACTTAATTTATGGTAAAATGAAATGAAAGCGACTTGAGTTGAAGTAATTTGCGTAAAGTATTATAATTAAGCAAGTCATATTAATTTACTTTTGAACATTAGTAATTAATTTTATTACTATTTATAGACAAACCTAGTTTACAATCTAAACAAAAATACTTTACCTTTGTACAGTTTTAAACAATTTAATACATAGCATAACTCGTTTATGAAATTCAAAAGTTGTTATGCACACACTAACTAATTACATTAACTACGTTCTACATTAGAATACAGTTGCAAAAACGTTACACGTCAACTCGTTATGTCCCTTATGAAATTTTAATAAGACAAAAAACATGAAAGTGTTTGAAAATTACCTAAATTAATTATTAAAATAACCTAATAATGTGGGTTAATTTCATTAATATAATATATTGTGTTTATTCTATAATTATTTTAATAGGTATCATAGAAGTAACAAACGAACATCCAGTCCACCTGTTAATAAGCGCAGCTACCCGCCCAAGGACACCAGTACTACCCCAGATATGAAATGAAATAGATTGGAGTCCTAAATGAGATCAGCCAAGAATGTGGTGCTTCTTTGAGAACTAATTTTTAATCCTCGTATATATATTACATTTCCTTGCTTTAAATCCAAACGCAGTTGTAAATCGTAAATATAATATAAGATTTCCTCTAGTCTATTTTAGTCTATCCAAATTGTAAGACTAAATATTTTATTCATATCTACAATGCTATTATAACCTAAATACTACCAAACAACGTAGGTATTTAAAGTTAACTTGCATTTTGTTTGGCCTAATGTTCCGGAGAACATAAAGCCGTAGGCGCCCGTTGAAGTCTTTTATATTGATATTGTTTATGTGAGCCGTCGGCGCGCTTGACATTTAACAACCGTGATATCTGCTTGTGGTTTATAAGGATTACAATCATTTAAACAAGTTATTATTTATCAACGTTTATTACCTTATTATAATTCACCGATACTGGAAAACCATATAACAAGACATTTTTATTTACGTAAATATTTACCGATATTTACATATCAATAACCAAAATTCAAACGAACAGTGGATTGGTCTAGGAAACTTACTTTTCTTAATTCGGAAACTCTTGGAACGATAATAATATAGTGTCAGTGGTAAAGTGGAACAAGGAACTCGCGTAGTTGGCAACTGGTACGTTGAACCTCCCGCGGGCGTGCGTGTGTGTGCACGCACATACACGTAACTGCAGTCGTACGCTACGTATGTACACAGTTTAGTTTACGTTGTGATACTCTAGCGACGTGACTGTGTGCCTTTAACACGAGAATATTGTATCTATTACCACTAAGGTAGATTATCTGATTCATAGCTCTGGCTGCTATGTGCACGAAGCTTAGTCTAGCCGGGCTACGATATTTTCAGGTTGAATACAAATCGAAACTATGTATTACTACGTCTAGAGGTCTACTTAACAGAATATACATTGTGTACGCTGAACCTATTTAGACAAGGTTGAATGAATCAGTTTTTATTACGAATCACATTTCCAATTACGATGCGTTAGTGGAACGCTCGTTAATAAAGTGCTTAAGTTAAGATTATGATCGTTGCGATATTTCAAAAAGCGCCAATATTTAAAGCTCCTATTTGCGAGTGATTGCGGCAATAACGCGTGGCAGTAAACCGATCGGCGTTCGTCCTTGCTTGCTTGCTCAACGCTCGATAAGTGCGCTGCTATATTAGCCTCATCGTATTAAAAGCTTTTGAGTACACAAATAAAATTAAATAAAAAACAAAAGTAATTAAAGAAGGTTGCAATTGTTTTAAGTAACGTTTTATTGGCGCCGCACATGTATTGATTCCGATTACTGACCTTTGTCAGACAATTTCGAAATGGTTATACCTATTGAACACGTGAGCTCTACATTATTGTTAACAAACTATAGCTTTGTATTGCAAGGTCATGCGATTTGTAGTCAAATGTCATTACAGACGTGATAAAAAATAAAGCAAGTGTATTACTGCTCTTTATTGTTTTACATTAGAAAATATGAGACATTAGTATGAAGTAATTTATGTAAATTTTCAAATATATGTAAATTTTAAGTTTTCAAGGAAGTTTTCTTTCATGAAGTTATGTGTTTGTTATTAAATGATTTTTTTTCTTTATTTTAAATTCTGTAGGTCAGTGTTTTTTATGATTTATATTTTTGTAATCATTGTGTAGTCGAATTTTATTTAATGTAATCTAATGATGTAAGCAGGTTGTTTAACCATTGTTTTATTGTATACATTGTTGCATTACGTGTATAACCTGCGGCAGGAATTAGTACTTAATAGAAACTATTCAATTAATGTCGCGAGTTGTTGCTACTCTGAATTTAAGGTATTTATCTAACAAAATTCCGTAATATCCGTTAGGACTAATTTAATGCACGCACACGCGCACATGGTGTTGATGCCGGTACAGTGCACACATCGAGAGATTATGAATACAGTTGAACACACGTGCACAGTGCTGCCAACAGCGCGGAACGAGTTGAGAGCGACCTGCTGCGCCCGCGCAAGAAAGAACTCAGCCAAGGACGCCGGCGTAACGGTCCGCGCGCGGGTAGCCAGCTGGAGGGGACTCGGCGGGGAGGGAGCTCTCTTACGTCACTACTGAAATATTAGGAAGTCCAGGAATATTCTACGTTACCGTATGTAATATCAAATATTTGATCAGTAAATATATTCCAATAACAATTGGTTTAAATGGTCTATAGGAATCGAGAAACTTCGTTCAAGACAAAGTTTCGAAATGGTATTTCAGTAAACTTATTAAGGGATTCCCCGGAATAAACCTTTAAGCCAGTATTAAATTATTCTTGAATTTTCAGTAAAAAGTTGGACCTTTTTATTTCATTTTAAATAATATGAAACAAGTGATTACATTGTGTTTCCTAACAATAACATTAGTATTAGATAATATTTTTTATCAAACATATATTTAGTCCTTCCAAGGATGGTTGCAGTACTGCTAAGCAATGACCTGTCCCAAATATGTAAAACGTACTAATTTCTTCATAAAATCCAATTTTAAGTTCCTTCGTCCGGACATCGACCCAAAAACCTTATGTTTTGTCCTCTTCATACACCTCAATTTCAATAGTTATGTCTCACAGTCACGAATACCGCTTCTCTGTCTTTATTTTGTTCCATTACGACCAAGAACAATGACTATTCGTCGATAGGAGTATGTTCCTATATCTGTTCCTTTCTCGCAGATGTAACGCCGCTAACTCGCGAGTGAGACGAGCAGTTTTTCAAAGTGCACGACCGACGTCGAATGTTTCGGATTCTTATTGGGCCGCCGTGAGCTTAAAGATGGCCACTCGAGGACCGTTTTCTTGTTACGATAACCTAATTTTATTCCATTACGTCGGTGCTTGTTGTGCTTAAATTTCAATAAAGCAACTCCATTAAGTTCGAATGTCAGGAGGTAATGCGAGTAAAAAGACAGCGACCTCGTGGCGTGTTCGCACGCCGCCGGTGCCCCTTCTCTCCCCGCGGGCCGCGTCCCCCGCCCCCGCCGATTCAACTGTTTTGTTCGGAAATGTCGAAGGTTTGCCGGACGTCAGCTTACGCGGAACTACCTTCGGTTCATGCGTATTTCCAGGTGCAATGTAGTTATAAAATAAGTATACCACTATAAAAGGTTAACTAGAGCACCGATAGACTCTATGAAAAATATACCGTTGTTGGTACTCTACCAGTTTATTTATTTAAAGGATTATATAGCCATACGTAAAACTATGAAATATATCATAATTATGTTAGAACCAAGATGGTCCTTACTCTACCAAGAAAAAGTTTTCTTTACTTTACGTTTACTTAAAAATACAGCAAAGTTTTACTAAAGTGATACAGTTCAGTATTGGCCAAATAGTCCTGTACTTACTCCTTAAAAGACAAACAGGTTTTAAAAATGAAAACTATAAAATAAACGCACTTCTGAAATACGCATGACTTATCAATCTGAATTATCATTCCATTAATAGGTCAGATACCTACATACCGATTGTTTTCAATGTGGTCATTTAATTAGCATACAAATAATAAATAATATGTACGGTATCTATCCAAGTAGAAGCGACACGAAGTCAATGATCAAGCGCTGCTACAACCGGACGCGGAGACAACAGTGACAGCTACACTTTTTGCACGTAATCTTGACTTTGAAACCCATGTCTCCCTTAGTCATTGTTATGCGGACTTATAACACTTTAGAATCCTGTTTAAATTTTTTGCTTCGAATTACTCGTTACTCTTTTAATCGTAATTCTGCACTGACCTTAATTTTTTGTTACACTTTATCTCGTTGTATTGAAAAAAGCGAGTAAGATTGATTTTCTACTTAAATGTTTACGGATTCTCTAGTTGGATTACTCATGGTTTAAATAAAATAATCCACTTAATAGGTTTTCCTTTTTCAAAGACACATTTTAGGCGGGAATTCCTTAACTCATTTTGTTTTTCATTCCAAACTGTTCCGTGATTCAAACCAATTCATTTTTCTTGCCGCAACACTCAATCTTTGTCATCGCCGTGAATATTAATCATAAGTGAAATTTCCATAGGCAACTTTTTGTAGTGACCAAAATAGATAAGACTTCTAGTTCCGCATTTACCGTTTGTTATCATGTGAGATATGCACGTATGCTATCGATGTTTATTATCTTATCGTAACTTAATATTCATATCCTTATATATGTTTTAAATGCAAAATCTTCTATTCCTATCTTATCTCAATATCTATAAAATCTATCAAATACATAATTAATTATCTGTTAAATTTAGAAAAAAAATACTATACTATGAACATGATTGTGTAGATTGTATTTTACAACGTCTATTCTTTTAATTGACGGTGTTTTTAAAAATGAAAGTAAAATAGGTAGTTTCATCAATAATTTAGAATATTTTACCTTGTATCTCGACTTGGCCGAGTATCGGCTTATGTGAAGATGACACGTAAAACGAATAATTTAGTCTGATATCATCTAATTGCTGTCTGGTTATTTTTGAATGACCAAATAATTATGTTTAACTTTCACCTTACACACATGACGAGCCAAATTGACGTTAAGCTGCACAAACATATTTGGCACAGACCAACTCTACAACGGAATGAGGTGTGTTTCGTAAAACCGATTACAATGTTCCGAGATTAGTTCTCGAGTATGCCGTATCTAATTTATCGCAAATGCACTGACATACGAATGATGGAGATATTGTACTATACCGATATATTTATGTACAAATATGCAACTTTGTATGTAATAGATAAAATGATCGATCGTTGATTGTGGGGCTTTTTAAATGGTTTTATTTTTTAAATCTAACGTATTATTTTGAAATATATGTTAAGTTAAAATCCGTTAAGTATTAAAGTCTTACTGTTTGAACTACTAATGTTTTAATAGGTATAATTTAATACAGTGTTATAGATTTTCCTCTTTAAGTTAATACCTAAACAGTAAAATATTCTTGCTGATGCATTACATTACTTACGCTAGTAATAGGCTCTATATAATATTAAACGTTATAAGAAAACTTATCTACTTCTAGTAAGAAACGACATATCGAATAATTCGAATTTTATAGACTGTAATTAATAACATATAAAAAGGTACATTTATGCCAAATATTAGAACGGAATTTATAATTGGAAACTAAGAATTTGATATGTAATAAATCCACACGGAAACTGATAAAAACTAGTCTGTCAAGTATTGCGTGGATCACAATGTCACTTGTGTGAATTTATTAGGTATTCTTGATAGATGGGGTCAAATGCCACGTATTGCTGACGAATTTTGAGAATTAAAAATAGAATGAGCGAGTTAATGTTCATATCTTACTTAAACTAATATTGTCTCCTCTAACTGATCGTACTAAATGGGAGGGTCGGAAGGGGGATCCCCTTTAAAATGTTATTATAAAGGCGATTCTCCTTCCCACCCCCCCAAATTAATGCTACGTTTATCTATTCCATGCTTCGGAGGGTATGTTAGGTCATCGATTCCAGTTGTTTCCATAAGACATTTGTTGTTAAACCATGTTGGAGGCCTTATTGGCGTCTCTAAAACATTCTATAACTGTGAGATGTTAAAGAATGTTAATTTTAATTTTAATATGAATTAGAGCAGCGTAGTGGAGTACGCTCCAGGCCGCTCCTGGTTGCGGGAAGCTACAAGCTTACAGCTAGGTATGGAACATAAAAACGGTTCTCACGTATTGTAGAAAATGACTCATGTATTGTAGAGTCACATAATCATAGAAGAGTCACAATATTATTGTTTTCATAAAGTTTTTGAATTTCATCCCTGGCCAAAAGAATCTAATTAATGAATTTTGGTAAAAGTTCTACGGCTACGCTCTCAGGCTTAACCATGTTTGGTAGGCGATTGATTTGATAGTAAAGATATTATTATATTAGATTGATATTGTTATTAACCGTTTATATCTAAAACTACATAATAATACTACACAACCACATGTTACACAAGTTCATAGTTGTACAACTATGTTAATGAATTAAAGGGTTGCAAGTGTCACGATGCGTATATTACAGTAGAGTGGATCGAGCACGTGTCGACCCCGAGGTCCCTGCATACATTCAATTCGGCTTAATTAGTTGCGGAGAAAGCCTATCCAGACATATTGTACACCAGCTTGTATACGATGTTGTGCTATGAAATAAATTATAAGGATCTATACGATGTTCAGTTATAATGAAGCAACTATTAATTAAAGTGGCCTATAGGATTAAATGTAACTAATGAGATAATATAATAATGGACTTTATTTTTTAAACCTAGTCTGTGATGAGTTCGTAAAACTATAGATATTAGTAGTTCCTAATCTACGCTTTTTAATAATTGCAGATATTTCAAAGACAAATTAATTTGTAAAGTAAACAAAAATATTATTGAATGGGGATTTTTACATT
>DWPV01005050.1:0-12858 GCA_018251915.1 Urbanus proteus proteus
CGCGAATGCGACCCGCGTGCCGGAACGGTTACCATACCGGTGTGACGCGCAATGGGTCCCGGGTTCGCTTCCCGGCCAGACATATATCTAAATTAGTTTAGATTTCTGTTCTGGGTCTGGGTGTTGGTGTATTCGTCTTTGTCCATGGCACCCACGACACAGGAGGAAATCCTACTGTGGGGGTATGTGTGTAGAAAGTGTCGTCTATATGAAGTTGCTAATAGATGTCCATGGGCGGCAATGATCACTTATTATCAGGTGGAATATATATTCCACCTGATAATAAGTGATATACTCATTTACTATTTCAATGTTATAAAAAAGATAACTTAAACCTGAGTTTTCCCCATTAAACCAAACTTTAGTCTATCTTTGTACAGTCTGTTACAAAACGCTTTCGTTTAGTTGGTCCAAAGTTTTTAAAGTTTGGTCACATCACATCGTTTGTCTTTAAGAGTAGAGGCTGATTAAAAATAGAGGCTTATAGAGGCTTAGTTAGTGTTTTTTTCCAAAAATTAAAATCTTAATTATGCTTTCGATCTTCAGCGATCTTCCAGTGAATATCCCGTAAAAATCGGTCCAGCAGTTCAGAAGATTACCACAAACAAACAGACAGACAAACAAAAAAACATAATTACATCTTTGTTATAGGTAACTTGTATACTTTCATATGCATTAAATAAAAATTTGTTATTTTGACGTTACAGACCAACAATTGTAGGAATATTTTTTGAAATGTAAGTTTTTGCGTGTTTTCAGGTAGATTTTATTGAACGGTTCATGTGGCAGATATTATTGTTGACACGTCAAGTCCAATATAGTTACATGTGAAATTTGTGCACTATGGTTCTTTGGCTAGGTCTTCAAGTATGTAAACTCTTAGTAAGTCGGTACAATACAATACGTATTTTACACAATACGCACATACACACACGCATATACGGAGCAATACATATCACACATTCATACGTTATGTGTATAAACGAGTAGATGCTT
The DNA here is from genome assembly GCA_018251915.1 of Urbanus proteus proteus. Taxonomy (NCBI): domain Eukaryota; kingdom Metazoa; phylum Arthropoda; class Insecta; order Lepidoptera; family Hesperiidae; genus Urbanus; species Urbanus proteus. The sequence goes on from DWPV01005050.1 coordinate 997, forward strand.
ATCTGATAACAAAGTGCATCTGTTCTATTTCATTTAATCATTAATGGGTGTCTTGATCACGCATGTCACACCGGCATGTGGACCGTATTACAAATGAAAACGACACAAACACACAGCTGATTAATGGTTTTTATTAATCCATTGGAGGAAAGACGGAAAGAAAGGAGAAAATAAAGAATAATAGAAACGTAATAATGGGATTAGAATTCACCGTGTATAAAACAATACCAATGTAGGGATTGTTTTTTTTCAAATATAATCCTAAATTGATCTGGGATTATTTTGCGAACCACTTTAGATTCAATGGGTTAGCAAATAAAACGTGGGTGTTAAAGTGTAAATACGTAAACATGCAGCTTTTATTTTGTGTAATATCGTTCAATCCATACAAATAAATAAAATTGAAGAGTCTGTTTGTGATTTCAAAATAACAATTTTCTATATACCATACACATGATCTCTATAAGTATCTGTCTGTTTGGATGAAGTAATCTTCTAAACGGTTGGATTGATTTTGACGGGACTCTCACTGGAACATAACTAAAAATAAAATATAGGTTTTTTATCTGTTAATAATTACTAAAATATATTTTTACCTCAAGTCTCTAATCATTTAATTGTGTGAATTATGACTTCATTATCACTTGAACACGGAATGTTTTTTTTTCTGAGCAAATCTATATATCTGAAAGCCTACAAAATGACATAAGTAATTTAATATTTCGTTACAAACATATTTAAAATCCTTCCAGATAGCCGACGCCGTGTGGTGGTACTACTTCTCGAAGCTTCTAGAATTTTGCGACACTTTCTTCTTTATCCTGAGGAAGAAGGACGAGCAGCTGACCTTCCTACACGTGTATCACCACTCCACCATGTTTAGCTTCTGGTGGATTGGTATCAAGTGGGTGCCTAGTGGATCGAGTGAGTATATTCTTGGTTTCAATTAAATTATGATTATTTCGGGAGTTAGGGAGATATACTTATCCGAGGTATTCCAGCTCAGTTCTCAGGGGTAGCAACGCATCTGTAGTCAACTTCGGGTAGGACCTCCATCTTATCGCGGGTTGATTGCAGATGTCCATGGGCGGCAGTTGCCACTTACCATCAGGTGGACTGCATGCTTGTTTACTACTTCGATCATATAAAAAATATATGTTGCAGAATTTTGTTATACAAAATATGCGTAAGTATACTAAACGCCTCCAACTATAAGTTAAATTACAAATGTAGGTAATTTCCGATATAATATGCTTAATATTAATGTCTTTATTCTGCTCATGATGTAAGCGACGTATAAAAATACTATTGCATATTTTTAGAATCATTTATAAAACTAGGACTAGATTTGCTTTTTTTAATATTTACCTATTTTTTATATTATGATCGAAGAAGCAAATGAGCAAGCAGTCCTGAAGACTGAGCTGGAATGCCTTGGATAAGTATGTATTCATAACCACACCCTTCAGACCAGAACACAGCAGTGCTCAACATTGCTGTTATAAGGCAAATAAAGATGTGGCGGTGGTTCCACCGGAGTCGAATTACATAGAGTTCTTCTTTTCACAGCTTTCCTCCCAGCAATGGTGAACAGTGGGATCCACGTATTGATGTACACATATTATGGACTCTCCGTCTTCGGACCAGCCGTCAGCCAATACCTCTGGTGGAAGAAGTACTTGACCATTCTACAACTGGTAAGTCTACCTGAACAATAAATTTAAGATAAATAAGATTCTTCTGGGGAAAGTATTATATGTACCTCAAAAGACTGACAGATTGATGGAAATATAATTTGATTGTTAGCTAGTTTTAAGACAGGGCTCTGATGGCATACATTTTATTTGATCGAAACTTCTTAGTAAACTTGGTTAAACAAGGCAAGGGTAAAAGTCCCTTTTGACTTGAATAGCAATACATCGCTAGATAATAGAGCGTAGATACATAGCTTTGAGACTACAAATCCTGATCAAGTTAAGCCTCAGCTGAGAGCTTAAAGTAACGTAGTCTAACATAATAATGATATACTGCTACGTGACAATTTCCACAATGATTAAATCCGTGCACAAACAAAGCTTATCGACTTAGATATCGAACTAATAGTATAATAGTCTAATAGTAGCAATAGACTACACCACGAAGGTGATAATCTAACGTATCAGGGTATTAGTAAACAAGTCTTAAGGAGAAAAGCGTAATACAGTTATCTATACGAAAGAACGAATGTGGATCGACTGGTAAGGGTACCGAAGGATAAGGTACAAGCGCCAAAATTTGTTTCTAGCAAAAGGAAAAGACGCTTCCTATACTGATAGCCCCCGTAGTATTAATTTCTCAAGTCTCGTGAGTTTTTTTTATAGTCTAACCTAGGAATAAGGTAGAGGGGGCACCTGATGGAAAGTAGTTACCGTCGCCTATGAACATTTGCAACACCAGAGGAGTCAATGCATCGCCGGCTTTGAAAGAGAGCTCTTTTTGCACCTTCTTTGAAAAACCTACATGTGTCATAGCGCCCCGTGGCGGAGCGGTCATCATACTGGTCTGCCGCGCAATGGGTTCCGGGTTCGATTTCCGGTCTGAATCTGAATATAAATTATATCTGAAGAGTAATAGGTAGGGTATTCTGTATGATGGGGTTCCAGCTGTCCACGCGCGCCTATGACCATCAGATAGACGGGTTACTTATTGCTGTTTCTATCCTATAAACGCATTCGAATATAAGAGATAGATTAGAAGCATAATCGAGTACCTACTCCTGCAAAATCATTCACTTACCACTTACTTCACTTACCAAACTATCTACAAGACGTCACAAAAATAAACTTGACTTTGGACTTAATTTTCTGAATAATTAAAAACCAGTCCTGTATTATGTAAACAAGGAATTAATAAGAGTGGTTAATGACCACATTTGCAAGTATTCTGGGTCAGTGTTAAGTAATATTTGCATACTTGTTTCGCGAGTTTAGAAGCGGCATCTTTTTGTTGTATTTGAATAAATTGTATTAATAATATGCATTTTTCATATATTATATTATGTACACACATAAACGTGTTCTACGCTTTAGGTACCATCAACACATATTTCTACATAATAAAATCACCGCTTCCTTATTTAAAGGATGTAATCGGGTGGATGTAATGTAGGGTTCCGGGTTCAGTCCCCAGCTAGGCAAACAATCAGATGTAATATTTAGAAGACATCTTAATTCAATATTTAAAGGTTTTTGGCATTATTTCAAGGATATTGGTAAGATGGGTAGGCACCCAAACTTTGTAAGTGTACCATGACAGTGAGTGTCATATTCACTTATAACTTTTGTTAGAACATCTACACGTTGAAATTTTGGTTTAATATTATGAGTGAGAGCTGTTCTTTTCCTGAGACTGATGTATGATATCAAAAACCATAATGGGTATTTTGATACTTACTTTCCGTCTAAATGAAAATCTAAATCTTAAAATTAAATCTTTCCGTCTAAATTATAAACGATTAGATGATCCCCGCGGTTTCACCAGCGTTTGAAAAGTAAATCAATAAAAATGTCGCGAGATTGACACGGCGTTAAAACAAAATAAATGCATACCACGAGAACCGCACGTTTTCCCGCGATAAAAAGTAGCCTATATGTTATTCCAGACTAATGTCTATGTCTGTACCAAATTTCACCCACATCCATTCAGCCGTTCTTAAGTTATAGAGTAACAAACATCCATCCATCCTCACAAACTTTCAGCTTTATAATATTAGTAAGATATATCTTACTTCTCGTCAACATAATTATGTATTAATGTACTTATTTCGTCTTTCAGATCCAGTTCACTTGCGCTCTGATCCTGGGAGTCAACGGCATCAGGACTGGCTGCGAGTTCCCCCTCTGGATGCACTACGTCCTCATCATCTACATGATCTCCTTCATTGTACTTTTCGGAAATTTCTACATGAAGGCGTATATTGCAAAGGTATTTTTTTCTTCATCTAATTTTATATCTGTAGGTATATATTGCATGGTTAACTCCACTTTAAGTGAAAGGGTATACAATAGAAATATGTTCAATCCACTTAGAGTAGAATTAACCAAGTATAATATGTAATGATGAGTAATAATGGAAAAATCATAACTGATCTACAAGGCCATATAAATGTAAATGTGCGGGTACTTAGGTAAAGGTAAATGCGCGGTTGTCGGAAGCAAGATGGGTAACCGCTAATGACTGAACTTCAGCGCTTACGCTGCATACATTGAGAAATTGTTTCTGGCTGTTAGCATTGAACACATAGCAGCTGTTACTTTTATTGTTGGACGTTATATGAGGGGTTTTAAAATACCGGACGCGTATCATGTTTACGAATATTGGTCTACTTTGTACAGAAGATGCACATTTTTTCAAATTAACAATATGTCGTTTACAGAATCACATTAGTGAACAAAATAAAAATTACATTACATTTACAAGGAGATAAAATATTAAAAATCACCACAATGAATATATTATCATAACAATTTATAAAAATGTTAACTTGTTTTTAAGTACCTTCTAGCTAACTAAAGACAAATCTTCCAAACTTTAAAACCATTAATTATACGCACAAAACAACTTTCCAAGTAACATATAATTGATCATACAAAAAATTCTATGGACCTATCAACTTACGTAACTCCAAAACGGAACATGTCCGTCTAAATTTGTTTACGCTATTAACTTACACTTGTTAATCTTTACATTACGCTGACATTACGTTACGTCATCGTTACGTAAAGTGAAAGCGAACGTAACGTCGCTTGCGTAATTCACTTTCATACGGAACGGAGCAATAAGAGGAATCCGATACGGGCGATGATTCTGTAGGTCAGATTTCGTGTTGAGAACGATGTTACTGGACAGAATTTGGGTCGAATTTCTGATAACTGAATACCTTAACCTTAACAATAAGGCATTGTGTAGCAACTTCCTCAAAAACATTAACTTTATCAAAATAATAATGCTTTTAAATATACGACGTATCTGACAACTATATATATGAATTGATGGTAAGGGTTCCTAAGAAAGAATAGAAAACTTAACAATGTTATATTATGTATAGACAACTCAAAATATATTTCAGTTGTTCTATATTTGAATCTTGCTTTTTTTTTGTTCCAGGGAAGCAAATGTATGGAGGTGAGGTATGGCCAATGTTTAGACGACGAAGAGTCAGTACAAAATAGAAAACTAAAGGACAATTAATCGACTGGTTACCGTTATAATTTATTGAACCGTTAGTCATAAGTAGATATATCTAGCTTAAGCTTTTAAGGCAATTTTCGGCAAGGAATATAATCCTATATTTTATAACCTGTCCCACTCTGAGCTTAAAAAGCTCTTAAGCCACGATCCATCATATTGGCCAAGTTTAAACTGCACTACATACTTTTTAGTTTTTTTTTCTAAAAAATACTATATACTATTATGTAGGTACTAATTGTTGCCAAATACAATCAAAAAATTAAAATACGAGTTGCAATAACTTCTCAACAGTACTTACCTATTATTTTATCGATTAGAAAGGGAAAACGTCAAATGTTTCTTGCACATTAACTGTCTATGAACAGTTTATGTTATGGGTGCCTTTTCTATGCGCAATTAATCTGTTATTTCAGCCCAACAAACACTTCCTACTGTGGATCATTTGCAGATACAAGAATATCATATTTGACAACTATACCCTTGTCCGTACCGTCCGGAACATTGGTTTTGACAGTTGTTTTCTACATTGTTACTTCAATTTTGCTTTCGGAAAGATCCAAAACTCCTTTTTAGGTTAATTCCTCTTCTAACAGCAGTGTAGCTATTATTATCTTTAGTCGGGAATTTTCCCAGGTCATTTGAAGTGTTACTTCATATTAGATTAATTAAAGTATTGCCTCTACTCATTATTTTTTCAGTATTCACGTAATTCAAATTTATCTCTTCATTCGAAAATGCATTATACAAATTACCTTATTCTTATCAAAATATCATATCCTTATCCTTACACTACATTTAGGGCAATGGATGATTTCAATATACACAGAGACGAAACCTACAAAAACCGTGATTCACAATATAGATACCTACAAAGTTAAGAAGTTTTAGAAAGAATTTTAATTAAGATATCTTTGACGAAAATTGTCTTATTAATTTGTTTGTAAAATACTTGTATGTTAATAAATGATAGTAATTGTTGGGTTTATTTTGTTCTTCCTTTCAGAGTTTCATAATAAAACTTTTTCCACGAACCTCTTATTCGGTACAAGATTTTTTTATTTGTAAGAATAATCTCGTATCGAATAAGAGAAAGAAAGAAAGTATTCTTTGTAATATGCAAGTACCTAGTAGAAGCGATAGGTTGTGTAGATCTTAACCGATCTACCAAGGTAAGAAACGTCGAGCGCGGTCGGTAAATGGATGGGTGACCGCTAGTGGCAAAAATTTAACAGCAGTAAACGAGTATGTAGTTGCCCTGATAGTAAGGCCTAAGCCGCCCATGGGGATCGTAATCAATCTAAGAAAAAGATCAAATTTTACCTGACGTGGACCACAAGTACATTGTTATACCTGAGGATTCAATTGGAACGCTCATGTGTCTCTTACCACAGTTCAAATGAGAAAATAGTATACCCACAAACTTTCAAAGATAACACAGTCATACACTCAAATATTTTTTTCCCTATAATATTAAATCATTTATTTAAAGTTGATTCATATTGCACACTTTTTGAACGTTAAACTGTAAAGTTCGAGTTAGTTAAGATAGAGTAACTATGTAGAGTTTTTACTCTACAATCAGAATCATCATCATCTTATGGAGTAAAGACCAGCTTATATTGATAGGTCTCCGAATTCACCTGTGGTTCTTCGCTTAATTATGCTGGATCGTGTAAAGGAAAAGTGAAAAGTTAGACGCATTAACTTGAAGTCAATAATGTGTTATGCTTTATCATTCAAACCAAATGTGTTTGCTGAAATTTCAACTCATTCGGAAGTAAAGTACCCAAACGTTAAAATTTAGTTGCAAAGTTTACCCTCAAATACGAACTAATTTACAGGGCATGTTAAATAAACATCCAAACTAATCGTACCAAGTAATAATCGTCTTATTATAATAATCTAACTTATCCGCACTTCCGAATCCAATCAGATTAACGCACAACTCAGTTTTAAATACGGTCTCATTCATAATTAGGCTTATTTGAATCTGTTTCTAATTGAGATATTAAGTATTGCGGTGTTATTAGTTGTTATACCAATTATATTAAATTACACATTTATTGATAACGAGAGAGAAACCTCCAAAAGGTACCTATCGCCGTGGGACCGACGCTGATTTGTGTATAATTTTTACCGCACTAAAATCCCACCGCTGGCCGTCCTCATCGCTACAAGGAAGACGTTCAAGCAACGCCGGGAAACCGAGTTCCTCTGAACGCGTTGCCCCATAGGGCTCCAGCCAAGTGAGCGCTGGACCCACTACAACTGGTTGTTACGACAAAATGCGACTACACATAGACGCCATCTAAAGATTACCTTTGATCTTGTTTAAATGCGATATTGTCAGTAAGCGTTAGTAGGTTTTTCATAAGTCACGTTTCTAGACGCTTCTAAAACACTTCAGGTATAATTCTGACATTGTTCTTTATGTTGAAAAACTATTATAGCTATTACGGTTTAAGAGATAGAGCCCTGGGACAGACGGACGGACAGACAGCGCAGGCTTAGTAATAAGGTTCCGTTTTTACCCTTTGGATACGGAACCCAAAAAAACATCATATTGTATTGATCATATATTGATAGAATGTTTTGTAATTTTTGTTCGTTGCCGCCTGTATTACTTATATTTAAGCAGCCGGATTTTCTTGATTTTTTTCTTTTTTTAAATATTTATCATTCTTGTGTATAAAAACACTTACCGGGCTCCGTAAAGATGATCTCGGGCTTAGAGAAGGGTCCGCCCAGCTTGTGGTCCGGCAGTCGCGCCTGTATGCGGACCTCGTACCGGCTGTTGGGTTCCAGACCTTCGAATGTTGCGCTCGGCTCGAAACTGAAAGATGCTTTGTTTAATCAAGTGTATAATACTAGGTTTTGCTCGCGGCTTCGCGAGCGTTGATGTGTGCATGTGTATTCGCATTTAAAACTAAATATTAGGTTATACTTCAGGTATAATTCAAATGCAATTCATTCTTATCAAGTGGTAGGTGTAAAAGTAGGTGGGTTGGAGGTATAAAAGTTATTTTTCTATCCCTCGGGAGTAGTATCTTTTTTCGGGATAAAAGGTACTCTATGTCCTATTCTGGATCCCTGGCAATGTGTGTGCAAAATTTCATAACGATCGATTGAGTAGTTAAAGCGTCAAGGCGTTACAAACAAACAAATAACCGGACATTCGTATTTATAATAATTAGGTTTTTTTTTTCAAAGTACATAGGTCTTTTATAATTATTTTTGAATGTCAATGAAATTTACCTTCAAGCAAGTATAGTTTGCCTTCTCATAATGTGTTTATTCTGCCTACGCTTTGGAAATTTAATCTCATTATACATATACAGACATATAACGGTAATTAAATATGTCTGTCTTTACATGGCGTACACTTAAAAAAACTTTCCAGAAATAAAAAAACAATCTATAATTTTTAAAATTGTTGTCTCTCCGTTTGTCTATAAGTTTGAAATCGTATCTAACTAAAGTTTTTACCACCTTAAAAATCATCAGTATTAAAAAGCTATGTACCTCTCCTTGCAGTCCTCATTATCCACAGTCCTCACGCAGACCAGGTAGGTGTACTCCTCCTCGTCCTCCATCTGCCACTTGATGGTGAAGCTGTGTTGCCGCACGTCCTCCACGTCGATGTTCTTAGGGGCCACCGTTATGTTCCTGGAATTATATTTTGCTATACATCCGTCAACTCTGTGGTTTTTGAAGATCTCAACAGATTCAGAGTTAAGCAACATCTGGTGTGGTCGGTAGATGACCGGTCGGATGGGTGACCGCTAGTGACAAAGTTTCACGTGCAATTCCGTGTTTGGAAAGGCACGTTATCGTTATCAGTCTCTGTTGTCATTGGATAGCAATTTAAACCTAATCGGAGGGCCTTATGGGCGGTTTGAAAATATCGGACACGATTTAGTCACTATCACGTATCTATGTATTTAAGCATTGTGGTGAAGTATCTTTCATCTTTTAGCTTCGCTCAGTTTTGGGTTTGTGTTCCACCAATGTTGTATGTTAATTCTAAATCTTACAATTTGAGATGTTAGTACACCATTATTATCGAAGAAGAACGAAGTTCTCCTACTGTAACCTTTGTTCCACATTCTCGCAACCAACAAATTCAATTTCACTTAATAAAAAAAAACCGAACATTTGATTAGCAAAATTATAAATGTCACTTGGAGAGCAACAGAACCTCACCGCTCGTTCAGGCTCCAGACGGCGGAGGCGGTGGACGTCCACGCCACCAGCGACAGGTTCTGCGGCAGCCAGTCCAGCGACAGCGAGCCCAGCACGCGTACCAGGAGGGGGTCTGATGGGGGCGCTGGAAGAAGTAGATTTTAGGATACACTAGCTAAATAAAGAAGTAAAAAGGCGTACATATTTAATACATGTCCTGTGTATTTAAATGTAAGTGATATCCCGCGCTCCCGCGACGACGGCCGCAAACGCGTGGGGGCACGCTAATGGTTTTTAAAAAATAAAGTAGCCTATGTTATCTCTTAGACCTTCAGCTATCTTCCAGTGAAAGTCCCGTCAAATTCGGTCGAGCCCTTTAGAAGATTAGCCAAACAGACAGACAGACAAAAAAAATGCATTTTTGTTATAGGTATCGTGTATATTTTCTTATGCATTGAGTAAAAGTTGTTATTGTGAAATCACAAACGGACACTTCAATTTTATTTTTTTGTTTAGAAGTGGCAAAAGCTTATGCTACATCTGATGATTCTTATAATGATGTATCTCAAATAGGACTCGAATCCTATTATGAGTAATCAATTTTATAAATTAGTTTCTCTACTTCATTTTCTCCCTTACCATAAGGGACCATCTTAGTGGTAGTTACGCGTCTGTAGATAGATCGCCTGTTTTATATGAAGTTGGATACAGATGTTCATAGAGTAAAAGTGGCCACTTACCATCATTTTAAAAGGTATTAGAACTCTTTTTGTCTTCGTGAGTATCAGTAGTAACCACGACTAAAGATAAATTCCTAGTGGAGCTATTTGTAGAAAGTGTTTAAAGAGATTAAACTTACCATGCAAGGTGTAGTTATACACATTAGCGTCAAGCGTGACGTTGTATTCCGTGGAGTGGTTCGTCTCTTTGTACTGCAGGATCCACTGCGCCACCTTCGGGTTCTCGTCGGAGAACTGTTTCCAGGAAACCAGCACGTCTTCGTCGTTCAGCTTGATCAGTCTGATTGGTACTGTTGGAAAATAATACTTTTCAGAAGGGGTCATGTAATTTAAATTCTCTTGTACATTTAGGTACATACTGTTTTGAATTAAGGGCCAAAACTATTGTGTCACGGTGGCTGTTGGTGACGTCACGGCTAACATTCCGATCAAATCCGATTAGTAGATTCTGCGTGAGAGCGTCACAAACATCCATCAATCCTCACAATTTTATCTTTTATAAATTTAACTAGCTTTTGCCCGCGGTTTCGTTCCCGTTAATGTATACATGAACATTCGCATTTATATTAGGTTTGTATGCTTCAGATATAATGCGAATGTAATTCATTCCTATCAAGAGGCTGTACGTGTAAAAGTAGGTAGGTTGTAGGTATGAAAATACTTTTCGATCCCTCGGGAATAGTACGTTTTTTCGGGATGAAAGGTACTCTATGTCCTTTTCTGAACCCCTTACTATGCGTGTGCATAGTTTCATAACGATCGGTTGAGTTGTTAAAGCGTGAAAGCTTTACAAACAAACAAACAAATAACGGGCATTCGTATTTATAATAATGTAAAGGTGCGTTTCTAAGTTGGGCAAATCGGAAGCTTTCCACTGAGCCTACTGGCCACAAACATATATACATGTCTGTGCTACTGGCCTTAATCAGTATGACGTCATGCCAATTGATGTGATATGGAGAGCGAGAGAGAAAGAGAGAGACGTATTGAGAAGGTATTCTGAGGCAACGAGAATAATTGAGAAGAAAGGTTACCAAGGCGATAGAATAACAAGATGGATAATTGGATAACATGCAAAATATGTGACGTGCGTAAAAAAATGTACTGATCCGAGAATTGAGTCGCTTCAATAATTGGACGGGATAGTTAGGATACACCATCGACACTTACCACCCTGTCCTTGGCAGACGACCTGTTCAGACATGTCGCTGGCGTGGCCGATCCAGTTCCGCGTCACGTCGGAGGACACGAAGGCCCTCACTTGGAAGTAGTAGGGAGTTAGCGCGTCTCGAACTACCACCTCCTGCTTCGTGTCCATGTGTGGCTGGCCGGTTAGAGCTCCGCCGGGTGTGTCTGAAATAGGATTAACTAGTGTTACGTTTTTTTAAATTTAGAAGTTGTAGACGAGCCTACAGTCCACCTAATGGTAAGTGGCCTGTCGCTGACATCTGTTATCAACCTGAGAATTTTACCTCAGGACTCATTCTAAGTTGGAATAACGAATAAATAAAAAACAAACCAGATCACCATGTTACTGTTACATATTATTCAACGAAAATACATGTAGCGGTGGTGCCTCCAGCGTTGAACCACAAAAGGTTTGCTAATCCAAGGGGGGCCCCCAGCTCAGCTCCACGCGGCGCGGGTCGAGCGGCGCGCAGCACGGCGGGGGCCCCGGCTGGTGACGTCACGGCTGCCTACCTCTGGGCGT
>DWPV01005051.1:0-12856 GCA_018251915.1 Urbanus proteus proteus
AAGCGATGGATGCTATGCAGCGATGGATTACAGAAAGAAATTCAATGCATATTATAAGGTTGTTCTATCAACGCGATATCTTCATTTATTAGATTAGTTTTACATTTACACCTACTAATTTAGTAAGCTTAGGTCTATCTTTACCTCCTTAGTTCCTTTAGTAGTTAAGTTCCTTCAAAAATTTCAAATATAAATGTTGTATGTACTTAAGTATTCGTGTAAGTACTATCTCTGGTAAGTCTCTTAATATTAAGGCTTTATATCGAAGTGTATTAATTTTTGAAATTCATCAACAAACATTTACTGCTTTTAAATTACAATTGTTAACTCTTCAACGCAACATTTTATAATTTTCAGTAGTCTGTAAATAGATAACACTTCATCGAAACAAAAGACTACAAAACATTAATGGCTTATTAAAACAACCTGTAAAATTCCATCTTAGGTATTTTATGGGCGTAACCACTAGAGCTAATATCGGAACAACGCACAGTGAGCGTTAAAAATACATGCGTCGCGGGTGGCCGTCGGATAGAGATCAATTATTACCAATTAGCACGTGGCCAGGAAACAGTGGTACATACATGTGGAATATACAATAGTTAGAGGGGATATGTTCAGGATTTGCTGTGATTGCCCAGTTATGAAGCGGTTTCGAATATGGAGTTATCTATATGTGTAAAATAGTTATTTGTGATTGACAATTGCTGTGATTGCGAAGTAGGTATAAATATGTTGTATCTATAGTTATTCCATTTTTAAATAATATATTTTGAAGGTAAATTATTACAAATAGAATTTTGATTTAAATTATTTGTGTAGTTACATTACCTAATTTGTTATTTTCCTTGAAATCTGCAACATAATAAATTCTACTTAACTATTGTGTGACTATGAATTAGGAAAGGTTCATTTTTTAAAGTAGGTATAATATGTATGTTAAGTCTTAACCTTGTATAAAATAGTTTAACAATTATAGCCACAACTGATAACCTTATCAGGTGTGGCTACAAAGAAGGAAAGACGCCTATCAGTAAAACTTAAAAACGTTTTCAACATATTTTTTTCACTATTTTCAAATAAACATTAGTTATCTACCTACTTTAGTTTTACTGGATAGAGCGAAGAAAACAACAATCATGCTACAACATTTCTTCTCTTTTTATAATTATCTCTCAGTATGGCCCATTTTGAATTTCACATAAATCACTTATTGCTACACCACCGAATGACCGCAGCAAAACAATCTGTAACAGTTGAACTCAGTTGCCTCAAGAACATCACTAATGAGTTTTAATTGCGCTTTTGCAACCCACATCCAGTTTATATTGACCCCCGTTACTGTAGAGGATGTCAAAGAGATGCGTTGATGCGTGAGGTCTGGTGAGGCTGGTCAGGCCATGTCACGTTGAGTCACTCGGCCCGAATATGGCATTTTCATGCTAATGGCACTCATTGCCCGCCAATCAGTTTAGAACTCGCCATTTGCCTCACCACTACGAGGGTGACCATCACACCTGATGAACGTCGTATGGACGTTCCACTTTACGACATTTTATATCATTGTTTAATTTCAGAAAAGTAACCCTGATACCTTATAATAAGTAAACTAATTATGTATTTTAGAATAATAATCCTCATTTAATGTTCCTCTGAAGACTCTGCCACTTTTATTCTGTAGATGCTAAAAGGTTTTATTTAAACAATAGGTATTTTGAAATTAGTGTTTGAAAAAATATTGATATGAAACTTAATTTTATGTCTAGATATTAGATAAAGACGAATGTTTGACAATAAATACCAAACGAAAAATTTAATACAGTGTTAGCACTTTATTAATATTTAACTACTCTGCGACAAGATGTCTCTAGCAAATCGCATTATATAGTCACATTAACACTAGCTAATACAGGCGGCCATCTTGGCACGCGTCTGCAATAATTATGGACGTGATCCAAATTTAATTATTGCTGGTTTGTGTTTGGCAGAAGTTTTGGTAATTAACGCAAAGACATATGAAGAACACGTAGTGAATACGTGTATCCTTATATACATAGGTGTAAAAACTGTACGTAAGTAAAGTATAAAGTGAATAATACAGAATGATACGTGGTACAAGATTTTTCTTTCTTTTTTTTACTAAATTTGCATACCTACCTACTTACCTAAGTAGGCAACGCGAATGTAACCTACTAACATGTGTAACGTACCTACCTATTTTAACCTACCTTTGAATTTATGGGGTCAATATTATCTATAACCAATTTTAAATAGGAGAGAAATTCCACCCGAAGTGAACAATGTTATGCCCCTACATATCAAACCCGTGACTTTGCATCACTAGGTACTAGTTGTAGGGCAAAAGTAGAAGTATCCAATATCCTCCTTGAAAAATAATTAGCAAAGCAATAAATTTAATAACAGTGTTACTTTATAAAACGTGCGTATCCTCTTTATAGAGTGCTGTATCTTCTTAAAAACTATCTATGTATTCAGTTTTACATACTTGTTAAACAAAACTAAAAAATGTATACCTACGTACATAATCTACCTACAACATACCTACAGTTAAGTAAATATTAACGAAATGTCTAAGTTTTTGTACACAGGCACTTGTAATCGTGGTTGTCAGAGTATAATTTGTCTTGCAAATCATAAGTCTATTAATTTACGTACCTTTTTTAGTGCATGATGTAATCTGTCTCTCGGAGTCTCACCGCGACAGTGGAACTAGTAAGCGATTTTAAATTCAAGCTACGGTATAATGATCAATATTATATCCTCATAGTTGGGTGAGAGAGAAACAATGAAGGCATATTAAGTCCTATATTATTAATACGTATTAAAATTATTATTTTTGATTCGTACCTTTGCTTTGTATTAATGTCTTATTGCTTGAAAATCAATAGGTAATTTAGCATTCTCACGAATTCGTCATTTAGAATTAAAGAAATTAATTCTCTTACGAATTAAGCGTTTAGAGAATTCGTTTTATGTGACGGGTAATGCAATTGTCGACTAAAAACTATAATCGCTTCTCGCTTGACGTTGTCTGTGGAACAATTAATATATTTAACCCAAGCCGAGTGACCATACCCAAACGGTCTCATATGATATAATTAAAGCAATTATTGTTAGGTAACCACGAAAAAACTGAACGTTTAAATGCCGGATATCTATGAATAATGATTTTTGTGCGTGTTAACAGAGTCACAACCCTATGGTATTGTATTTGGAAAATCTTTGGTATTTTTTGTTGAACTGTAGAAAGAATAATAGCCCATTCGAATAAGGCAATACGTTACAAAATGCTGTGAACGGTTCCGGCGAAGGTATTGTGGAATACAGTTTACTGCAATAGGTACATTTCTAGTACTTATACAGCGTATGAAAACATACGTAAGGATTATTTGCTACAAATCGTAACGTTTTTGTTAATGAAATGAAAACTACTTCTTAGTGGTTTCAACTTCACGTCACGATATTATTAGAACAGTGTTAAAAAGCATATTTAGTTCCTACAGGATACACAAATGATAATTGATACAGGTACCTTCATAGACTAAAAATTATATATTATATGTTTACAGATTTTGTAGCTACTTTTAATCATTATATTTTAATTTTACATAGGTTCACGTGGTCGTGTTGTAATAATTATTTATTTATGTTCAGTGTATGCGAAATATTTATCAGGTCTACCTACCTACAGCAAAAGTCATATACTAATTCCTACTTTATTTTGCCTGTAAAATATAAAAATGATCGCTACGTTATCAACACAATTTTGCGTCCCTTATATTTTTGTTTTGAGTGTAACAGGGAAACGTTTAGGTGTCGATTGTCGAATCTAATGACTGCGGCACGAAATGTATCATTAGAGTAGACTTGAGTAGCTCTTTGTTCGCTCTTCCGCGACTATATTAACGGGTAAGGTCATATTGACATGCCTAAAATAGCATTTGTACCTATCTAAGTAGGTACTTACGAAATATTGCCTACGTAGGTACATATTTTATAAAGTGAATCATAAAAAAAATGTTTCCATTTCTCTTTCACGTGTGATCTGTGAATTGAGCCCGGCGAAAAAAAGTTTAAGGGAAAAAAAGGCATGGGTATTTTGATAAACCTAGCTAATTTTACTTTTGAGCTTTTGCTTATCCTTATCCAGAATTACTATTTTTTTAATAAAAAATGTGAAAAATGTTTAGCTCGAAATCCAACTCAAGTCGTTTATCATAATACAGATAAAACCTATTGAGATGTCGATAAAAATATATTTTGTTTATGAGACTCGACAGAATCGAAACTCAGCATGAACCATAATGTCATTACAAGTATTCAATCTTTGTAACGAGTTTGTCGTAAACAAGGCTGTAATCAAAATGGGCCGATCAAATTAGCGGTGCCATGACGTGGTCGAAACAGCTCGCCCTGATCGGCCCTAATCCTAAATTGAACCAGATTATATTCTTATACCTAAATATATTGACATATCTGATATTACGAAAAATAATACTTTGTGGGAAAAGTGAAGTGAAATAGAGCTTGCACAAGGAGAATCGTATCACAACTAAAATAATATATTTTTTTAATGTTTATTGGGGATTTTTTTTAATTCTACTTTTCTTATATATTTTTATTGTTTCTATAGGTATGTTCCAACAGTGACTGTAGTTCCTAATCAGTACACACTACTTAATCAAGTGCCAAAAATGTAGTGGCTTCAGTGTCCATTGTTTCTATTACGGCTTAAGAGATAGAGTTCTATGTCATGCTGAAAGCCATATGAAATACGTACTTATAAACAAGTTAAAAAATACTTACATTTGAAGACATATTTTGTCAAAGTAATTATTATATAGACACTTTTTTATGTAGATACTATGATGTTTAATATATTTACCTACCTACCTGAAATAATATATAACCATGTTTAAATTACCTTTTTAATTAATCTGTTTAACAATTAATTGATAATAATCAGATTCTGCAGTTATACCGGTTAAATCAGTAACATGATCATACATGATACCTACCATTAGTGTGAATTAATATAGTCAGAATGCCAAATTAATTATAGTTTCTCATAATTATCCCTCCTATTATGTATGTAGGTACCTACTATGCAAATTGAAACTTACAAGTATTGAAACTTATAGAAGTTTCAATTCTACTTAATTGTAACGGCTTCTGTGAAGGGTTACAAATAATACATAAAAAATGCGAAACCCGCATACCTATCTTAAAAATCACAATTCAAAAATATTTTATTCAAAGTAGATTCCTTACCAGAATTATTTTTGAACGCCAATAATATTATTTTACCACCACTTCGGAATGTGTTTAGTTATGGAGAAGCGGCGAAAGAAACTCCATAACACACATCTTTAATTAAAGATGAGATAGACCGATATGAGGAACATAGAGCCACGCGAATCAGGAAAATGGAACATATTAAACATGTAACCTGAAAAACATGCAACTTTTTAAAACTCATAATCGAATGCACTCAGATAATTTCTATTTAATAAGGTATACCTATAGGTAAGTAGGCAGGTATAGGTAGGTATCTACATAGAATGCAGATAGATGGCTGGATATCTTAAAACCTTCCATAGTAGATATAGCCTTTACATTTTATTTAGATACCTACCAATATGAGGGCTAACTATAGGTAGTGTAGAGAAAGATTAAAGAAACTGATAAGATTTGAATAAACATTATACAATAATTGTTATGGACAGTTTAATTACGGGTTTAATTTTAGCAAGTTATTTATTTCTAGATAACTTATTATAAAATTTATTCAAATATTCCAGGAAAGTAATTTCTTGGAATAACACCTAATTATTAAAAAAGGAAGACATACATACTAAGAATTATTAAAAACGTTTCATCCATTTAAAAACATATCAACTGCTCGATTTAATTACCGCTCACTAAAATCATTAGGCAGTATCTATGTACTCATAATTACCTGTGCCATTAAATTATGATCTTTAAAATGTCATATTCAAATTTTAATCTAAAATACACGTTGAATATAATATGCGTAGGTATGTAAACCTACTTAAACGATTTTAATAGTTACTAACTATACCTACATAGTGTAATTATTTTTATACACTTTATAAAGTATACCTACCATCAATACAATCATTTAACTTAGACAGAATTATTAAAGGTTCTAGTATTAAACTAAAACCAAGTAGCTTTTCAGCTATTTCCTTTTGTTTACGTTATACTTATAACAATAATGTAGACGACGAACCTACATTAGGTGCAGGCAATTTGCTTCATAATTTTTAATTTCTCTCTCAATCGACACTTTCAATGTTACCAAAGCCAGTTCTAATTCAAGTAACAGTTCCACATATGTTGCAGTAAATCATGTATGAAATGGTTAATTTTAAATTCACTCTCCATTGGCACAAGCAATACAAGTAATACTCTCTACATATTATACGGAGAGTCACGCTCACAACCAAAACTATGTCATTATGTATGTCCGTCGACACTATGATTAATGTGCCGACATTAGATTGCTGTTTACACTGCCAGATGAATTCGAGGAAGTCGAGATGAAAGGCCAAGGGCATTGCCAGTGCCAACGACAAAAATGTTAGGTAAGTATATTTTTAATTTCAAAGTACGTATTCTCAAGTCTCATGAACCGTGTAGAGTCGCTGTCATTATACCGGACTGATATACAGATATACCAATTTGATATATCTGAAAGGCAAATTAGAATTTAAATCTTGAAAAAGGTATTTTTATACGCCTATTACTACGTGGACGGTTGTTGGTATTGTGGATGCAAACTTTATTACGTTTGAGACGACTATCTTAGCCAACAGAAAGGCTCAGCGATCGGTTTCAGCTGAGGGTCCATCTGTCAAATAGAACCTTTTAATTTTGTCAAGTAGTGTCATATTTTGTGGTCGAGACCAGGTCGGGGCGGTTGATGAATATTATTAGTTTTACTAGCGGATTCCGTTATCTTAAAAAGTTGTCGTTAACGTGTTTATGCGTTATCAAAATAAGTGAAAACCTAACTCAAAAGTCGCAACCTAACAGCGGCGAGTTGGTGGCTATTTCTTTTGTGAATTACCCCCCAGTTCAGATGTTGAATTCTGTTACAAAATGTTACGCTATAGGTTTGATAGCTCTCTAAGCAATAACTTTAAAAAAGTCAAGATCATTAATCTTGTAACACATTTGATTTAATTTAGAAATCTTAATTAAATTCAAATAACAAGTTGGTACCTATAACCTAGGTACCATACGCTTATGATTCGTGATAAAATACATGTATGACTTGTATAATATTTTATTGCATGTTATATCAAGCAATACATCAATAAATAACATTTCATGACTTTCTCAAAAAAGATACACTAAGCAATAACATACGCAGTACCATAACATAAACTAATTGCTTTCATTTGTCGATTTACATAAGCTATTTGCATTGCAAGTTGTCATGTCAGTGCGGTTGCAATAAACGGTGTCATTTCCAACTGCAATCATCATTTATTTGCATTAATTTATTGCACTTTTATGGTAAATTTCTATTAAGTGTTGCCACATTATTCATTTAGCCGGCTTAAGGAGTTAGTCAAACCAACGCGTATTCGCGGTCATCTGGTGATACTTTTACGGTGATTTTGATGCTTAGATTAATGCGTAACGGTGAAATAAGTCGATCGTACAATCAATGTTAAATTGGTCGAGGTTCTTAGTGTGATATTCGAACGTATAATAATACATTAAAAGTTTTATTTAATTCTTGATATCCTATAATGCTAAGCTGTCTGTCTGTCAAATACAGTCTACTTGGTGGTTTATGATTATGATTCTTGCTAAATCTATTCATGTTAATATATAACGGATAATCGTGTTTATTTTATGGGTTAATATTTAGATCTAATAGCACCATAGGTGGTCGACAAATGCTGTGGCAAAGAAAAACTAGGTATGTATTTATGAGTTATATAAGTATATACGGCATATTAATCCTGTGGACCCGAACCTTTGTGTTAATTTATATTATGAAAATTAGCCTATTTCTTGACCATACTATTTGTTGTGTATGAATTTCATAAACCCATTCAAAGATGAACGACAAATCATTTGTGTTTTGCATTCCGCTAAGTGAATAAGGGCAGGTTTGATTGAATCTTTAAGTAAAATAATTCAGGTGGCTAGTGAAAAATATCAGACATGGCGTATAGTAGAAAAAGGCAAAATAGGTAGTAAATAGAGAATATCTAAGTATTTTTTACGCTTATAAATCTGCTTTTTACGATAGCGGTTTCAACTGTTCAAGACTACCTACTCATCAACTTAAAGCACATTATTCGGTGACAAGCACGCATTAGCTTCGAATTTATCTAACAAACGGATCTGAGTTCTTTTTTCGAAACAACGCACCACGTTCCCGCCCTCGCTCGCGATTGGCCGATAGCCGTGTACGTGCGATGCGCGTGCGCAGGTGAGGGTTGTCAACTGAACACAGGTTTCCTAACGGTTGTTACGTAGTTTTAGTGTTTTGTTTAATGAAATCCTGTCAATTAGAAGTATAATCATATAGACCAGCACGATAAATGAAGACTCGGAAAAGTACTTATATTCGGGACTAGCAAAAATATTACCTTTTAACGACTGTTGTAATGTTGTATTATATTAGCAAGTACTTTTAAAGTGTGAATTAAGAATTAAGAATTATTATTAGATATTTAAAGTTACTAGATGATCCCCGCGGTTTCACCAGCGTTTGAAAAGTAAATCAATAAACATGTCGCGGGATTGACATGGCGATAAAACAAAATAAATGTATCCTACGGGAACCGCACATATTCCCGGGATAAAAAGTAGCTTATATGTTATTCCCAATTATGAAAAAAATTCCAGACTACAGTCTATCTCTGCGCCAAATTTCATCTAGATCCATTCAGCCGTTCTTAAGTTATAGAGTAACAAACATCCATCCATCCGTCCATCCATCCATCCTCACAAACTTTTAACTTTATAATATTAGAAAGATTCTCAATGTAACACAAGTCACAATAATCATAATTGCATAGAATTTCCTTGTTCAGTTTTAGACTCCCGTTACCTGAACGGGAGTCTAAGACTAGTTAGACATAAAATTTGGTATCTTGTATGTGTCTGGGTATTTATATAGGTATTTGTCATGTAGGTTTGTCTACAAATGTAGATACTTATGGGCTACCTTTTTTAAATAACTACTTAGTACTTATTAATTGTCAACCCTACACCTGATACCAGGTCGTTAGAAGCATGGTATGCCATTGTGAGCGCAGCGCGAGCAATGCGGTATTGTTGATGTTGGTTTGGTCCCGATTGGTTTGGGCACGCCTACGTTGTTCATATTTTGAGTTAGGTACATGTACGGAAACAGTAAATGTAGAGAATGTACCTACCATAAGATACTAAGGTAGGTAGGTAAGTTTAAGAATAGTCCGTTAAATTTAGTTGTAAATCTAAACAAATCTTTAAGTAAATTGATTAAAAACAAGTGAGCTTACAATTTTTAATTTAATTTACATATTATGAACAATTGAACATGATGTCCATTACATGGTAATTACTGTTACCTATGGACTAAGTAGCTACCTACTATAAACAATCTCAAATAGACTAGAATCCTTCTAAAGGTTTATCATAAAGCTATCCCTGAAAATTATAGGTTGATAGCCTTCAATACGAATCACCCGTAAATGCTTGTATTTATCTACATTAAATACACAACCACTTAAACTTACTAAAAAGTTAACTACCCAAATAATGGATGTTATATTTCGTTTGCTATATAGGTAGTTCAATCTTCTCCAAAACCTCTTTCAGTGATGCATGCGTTTTAAAATTTGCATCCCAATTAGTCAAAGTCGTGAAAGTCTATACCAATATCTAAAAAAACTCAAAATTACAAAGCACCTAGAAGCGTGTAAACACTTAATTACAACCGACTGGATTTTCAACAAAAAACAGAAAGAAGAGCAATTTTTACCGAAACGCATCATATATCCACGTCAAAACTTAAAGATAAAGCCAGCAAATTGGACTGAGTAGAAAAACCGCTATAATAACAACAGAGGTCCTAAAATGGGACCTTGGTGTATCTAATTAGGGATATGATTTATGATGGGCAAAGTGGGGGCAATTATAGAGGCGATTAAGAGCACTGACCGTCGTTAGAGTCAAAGTTGTGGTGTGACCAGATTGTGTTTATACAGAAGATACTGTAATGGAGACGACCATTATGATACTTCTGTCATCAACAGTGTAATCAATCTTCTGTCATCAACAACTGTAACAGTGTAATCAACAACAACAACATGAGGCTATTTTCTCCCACAGATAAACACGAGTGTTCTCTAAGGGTGACAAAGAGTTCAGGTTTACCTTCCACTACACTTACTAATTATAAATTTCGAAGTTATTTCTTTGTATTTTCATTTTTTAAACTCTGAGTCGTGCAGGTTTTCATACGATGTTTTTCTTCACTGTTAAATGAAAATAATTAAAAAATCTCCAATACGCACAATAGGTTAAACTGCATAAGATAATTGTGTATAAGATTATAAAACCTAAGTTTTTACAAGAATATTAAACTTAACCTTTGTACTAAAGATCTAACAGATTTTTTATAAATAAAACATATACCTAATGAAATACCTCCACATATTAATAAAATCCCTCCCGAACGAATACAAAATCATGGCTATCCTTGTTTACAATTATCGGCAAGATTCGACCCGGACAATCATCCCGTGGCATATGGAATCGCTACTTTATAACCCCGGTACACCCTTAACCAGTTATTATGGAACTAGCAAAATTGCCTATACCTAATAGTTTTTACCCAACATTTCTGCTATAAAATGTATCAACAATTTATATAAAAAGTATCGACGCGTGCCGTTTATGTACCAAATAATGGCCGAATCTTCTGATGACCCCTTATTACGAAGGTACTAAAATGACCCACAACATTAGGAATTGTATAAAAAGTAAGCCAGTATCGCACGAGAAATAATAGCCGCTTACCTTTTTTAAGCATCCACTAAGGGTCATTTAGAAGATAAAAACATAAAAATATAAACATTATAACTAATTAAATCGAATTATACATCTCGAAGGTTTAGGTGAAATTAAGGATATCCATCGTTTGGTGTATGTAGTAATATGTATGTATATATTTCAAGGTGGTAGACCCCCTTATGATTCGACTCCGGCGGCACCACCGCCACATCTATGTATTTCTGCCTTATAACAGCAGTGTAGAGCTGCTGTTCTGGTTTGAAGGGTGTGGTTACGGAGACATCGCATCACAACGCGTCTGTTGCCGACCTCTGGTAGGACTGTTATCTTATGGGTTTGATTACAGATGTTCATGGCTGGCAGTGGCCACTCACCACCCGGTGAACTGCAAGCTCGCTTGCTACTTCGATCATATAAAAAAAAACCTTACAACGGTCGTAACATTTGTAACACATGGAAACAGTGGTAATACCGCCACCCCACTTACTTCTAGCGTGTAGTTGTTCCTGCATTTCGTTAGAAGAACACTTTATTAAAACGTTAAGATAAAAAGTATTCTGTGTCCGTATTTTATATGTTTCTATGCCATATGAAAGAGAGTTTTGTTATGTTGTGTCAAATAAACTCTATTACTCTGAGATTCTATTATGCCTCCCTATCTATGCATTAGCTTATACACGCTGCTCTATGACCAACTGTACGTTATCTCAATCATAAACACGTCGACCACTACATAATAACCTAGTACAAAACCAAGAATGAGTTAATATCTCTTTCATTCGTAGCTACAACAGTTATTTAGAAATGTTCGCAACAATGCTGTTAGCCCGCGGTGTCCATTGTGCCTGTCCTTATCGATGCGCGCTTGACATTTGTATACTACCTTTATACCGATGCGTGGAATAGTGTGCTATGTGAACAATATTCAGGCTGCTCCTAAGAACAGATTTACATTATTGCAATTGCCTTTTGAAATTTGTAGCACGTGAATGTCTCTGGAAACTAGGGAAAGTTGATTTTCGCATATACAAATAACTGTTTTTGCTTATAACATCAACACTTTTAAGATGGTAGATTCCTACGTGGTTTGACTTCGGAGGCAACGCAGCCAAGACTACTCTTATCTAATAAAAAAGTATTAAGCACTGCAATGTTCTGGTTTGAAAGGTGTGGTTAGTGGCAGTCGCCATATACTATCAGATGACCTCGTTTGCTATGTATGAAATATTAAGAGTATTATGGACATTTGACACTTCAGGTTGGTATATCTCTTATTGCAGTCGTGGTATCAAACGGTTTAAAGTCACAGTGTAAAATCACATCAGTGTAAAAACATCTGCGAATATTTTAAATATACATGCATTGTTAAATCTGAGTGTTACAGCTGGAAGCACTAAATATTCCCGAGCGAGGGACAAGGGACGTCCGCTCGCGACCGTTGCCGCGGGGCGAATGATGACTTCTCTTTTTTGCGTGCGGGTAGCCGAAGAAGAATGTGACCGAGTGTACGATATGAACACTGAACCGCCTGAGGGCTGAAGACATTTCTGTTTTATATGCGAAGCGAATAAATTGCTGTCTTGCCTCGCCACGACACGGTCAACGCGACCGCTCGAATAAATTCTATGCATATTTATCATTGTTTGGCTTTATTGTTGTAACAATTTTGATACAATAACAACGCTTTAACTAACTAACGTCAACAAACAATCACGATGGAAAATATAAACGCAATAACGAGAATTAAAAACGCTAATTACGGAATGAATCCAATTAGTCGTGGGAG
>DWPV01005052.1:0-12855 GCA_018251915.1 Urbanus proteus proteus
GGATAGTTGTGGATACTATGGTCACACGAAGACAAGTACACAAACGCCCAGATGCAAATTAAAAAAACTAAATTCATCAGTTCATGTAACTGATGAACTAACCTGGCCCTTAGGCCCGAACATGTATCGAACCCCGGACACAATAAGATCATTAAGTCCACTGTGCCACACGTGGCAACACCACTGCACTTATTCTAATAACTATTCTTAATCAGTACCTTGCCCACAATTTTCCTTACAGCCAGCAAACAGCAAACTGAACTCTATCCCGTCGTGTTACGTGTGTGTTTCACGTGAACACACAATACCATACAATTACTGTCACATCTTCGTAATTGATTGGATAATGCAGCCATTGAAGGTAATCAGAACACCACTGCGCCATGTCGGCGCACTCAATTGCGCTCACAAATTGCACTTTATCGTTATGATCTAATATGCTTCAATTGTTGTAATAAAACAAATGATTTTTTAATTCATATCGCGAAGATACACACGCGTAACAAAGAGACGCGTGTACACAAGCATGCATGCACACTTGTATGCGTGTATACAGGCTGAATTTTTCAAGTGTGCGTGGATGGGGAAATCCGAAACTATAAGGATTGGCGAAAAATGCTTAGAGGACTTACGAGACCGATTTCGATAAAAACTAAAACTGTATAATTAGTTTTCCAACAAATTTATTTCCCTAGCCGGGATTCGAACGAGTTCATTTTGGTAAAAAAATCACGCCCTGTATTATTGCGCCATCAGATAGTTGTTGCTTATAAGGATCATATTCTGGAAAATAACTATATATGTCATACGTGAAAATAATGGTATAAAAATCGAAGCAGTTAAGTATTGTGCGCACAATTATATACAAACATACGGTACACACATACAAAAACGTATGCGAGTACACGTTTATATGTAGGTTTTCAAATATGTATGTGTGTATGTTTACAAACATTCGGCATTGGTTGCAAATAATATCACCTGCAACTACATTTTTCACTTAAAGCACATACTCGGAAACGTAAAGAACCTTTCATTAAAAAACAACCACTAACTGACACTAACTCAACTCTCTATCTCCGCATTATGAAACTAGAACCTCCATTTTTCACTTACTCAGATCTATATCCGTGGAAACTTCAATCCGTCTCACTGAAGCGCCGAATGGAACTTTCAAATTTATAATAAAACTTTCCCGCCAAAGTTTCATCGGTTCAAAAGATGCACAGCCAGCGCCGAAATCTCCGACCGCGATTTCATCATTTAGGGTAAAATTTCGAGATAAACTTCAGTTGGATAGCCGGCGGTCTGTATCAAACTTGCGATATAGATTTTACCGCAGGACCCTTTAGTACATTTTAACTCGGTATCCAAATTTATCTAGCTATAACATATACTTATAAATAAAAGCGAAATAATACTTTGAAAAGGGTTAAAGATAAAGTAAGAAACATGAAGGATAGTAGGTTTGTTGCCGCAACCCTTTTTTATGTCCCACTGCTGGCCACGGGTCTTCTCAAACAACTGAGAGGCCTGGAGCGTACTCCACCACGCTGCTCCAATGCGTGTTGGTAGAGAAGATGCGGGTTAGTGGCCAACCCGCGTCGAATGTTTTCAAACCGCCCGTAAGGCCTACGACAAGGTTTAACGACTGTTATCCAATGATATCAAACGGAACCACCAGCTTAACGTGCCCTCCGAAGCACGGAAACGCGCGTGTAATTTTTGCCACTAGCGGTCACCCATCTACCAACCGTACCTGACGATGCATAACTTTGTAGAGCGCTTAAGATCTACGCAATTGGCAAGGCTATGCGCGCTTCATTTATAGTAGGTTTATTTTAATAAGAGATAATATTCAACGTCAAAGCGGCTTCTTAATAAAATTAACTTTTAAATTTTATTACATTGCTTCTTACTTAGTTGGTTATTAGTTACAAGTAAAGCTAATAAAGTCGTATTAAAAGGCAAGTGTCGGGATTCTTTCGAAACAGCAATAACCAAACTATCGTGATAAGTCGAAGGTATTTTGGCGACTTTTATGAGTTCCATAATATTATGATTTTAGATTAATATTATCACGAAAATTTTATTAAGTAACAGATGATATGATGAACTCACAATAATATTTTAATTTCTTTTTTGACAATATTTCGACCAACTCACAATATTTCAAAGACCCGCGTGTCCAAGCGGTTACCATACCGGTCTGTCATTCGCTTGATCCCGGGTCCGATCCCCGGCCAGACAGACATCCGGATCATGAATTTAGATTTATGTTCTGGGTCTGGGTGTTTGTGTATTTGACTTTGTAAGTCCATGGCACCTACGAGACAGGGCAGAATCCGTCTGATGGGTCCATAGTGTTTAACCGGGTCGACCGAGGTCACGGCGGTATTGCCGTAAATATAAGTTAACAAAAAGTTAATTATTAAATAATGTTATTAATGTTATTTATTTAATAATTAACACAAAAATATTATATATGAGCCAGATCGCTGCCCCGTGGAAGTGTACCCAAGACACTGGCAGCATTACCTCGCTGTATTGCCAAACTTAATTGTAAAAACTTAACTTTGTAACTTATAAAATTTTAGGTTCATAATGTTTCTAATACACACTAAGGATCTATCAAATGACTTACCAGCTTTACGACTTAGTTGTTTAATAATATATTAAGTACCTGTTATTGCATCAGTTAAGAAGCACTTATGGTGATGCGAAGTCTGCAAGTGTTGCACCTAAGAAAGTTATTGCTTAAATCACAAGGCTGTTTGAAAGTAATTATTTTTATTTTGTAGAGGACTAGAGACAACGTATCAGAATGTGCAGATATTAACATGATCCAAAAACCTGCAGTTCTGTGTATTCATATAATGTACTAGCTGATCCCAGCGGTTTCACTCGCGTTTAGAAAGTAAACATAACTGAAATCCCGCTCCGCGAAGGGGGCCGCGAGCGTGGAGCCCGCGCTAATGCTTTTTAAAAATTTAAGTAGCCTGTGTTACGCCTTAGACCTTCAGCTATCTTTCAGTGGAAGTGCCGTCAGAATCGGTCCAGCCGTTGAGAAGATTAACTCAGCCAAATAGACAGACAGATAGACAGACAGACAAAAAAAATTACATTTTCGTTAGGTATCGTGTATACTTTCATATTGAGTAAAAAATTGTTATTTTGAAATCTCAAACAGACACTTAATTTTTTTTATTTGTATAGATTAGTACTATAAAAATGCTTGCCTACTTTACGAGTCTATGTTGTAACTTCGTCAATGGACAGGTCAACTGATAAGAAGCGTAAATGCTACGTCGCTCGGTTCGGTAGAGAGCAAAGGTTGCGCGAAATTATTTCTATATTTACCTCCAAAGCCCCAATTAACAAATCTGTTTGGCCCTTAAAGTTAACAGGCGTAACGTCCAGGAAATTTCATCCCCTTGGGGGTTTTTTGTAAATTTTTAATTTTCTGCTTGTTGAACAAGCATCAGCCGCAGTGTTTACTGTTGATAATTTGTATCAAACGGGAAATGGGGTTGTCACGACCTCCTTGAGAAGCGTGAAGGAAATCGGGCCGAAACGAGGGTGGGGATGGGGGGAAGTCGTGACGTTTTTTGTTGTAATACGTGTTTCAATGGGAGTGTACGGTTTGGAATGCTGATTGGCTGGGAGTATGTTTACGTTGTGAGCGGTGGAGCCTTGTGGTTGAAAGTTGTCTCAATCAGGGGGTCCGAGGTTCGAATCCCACGCTCACCTCTGTTTTATGTGCGCATTAGAGATAAATTATCATGTGCTTTACGGCGAAGGAAAATATAGCAAAGAAAACTGGAAATATGAAAGTTCTTAATAAAAAAAATTCAAAGGTGTGTGAAGTCTATTAATTCGCACTTGGCTAGCGCGGTGGACTAAGGCCTTAAATATGCCATATCAGTCATTTTATATTATCGTTTCTAACATTGCCGCAGTGAGAATATAAGTTAACTTCAAGAAGATAATTTCATAAAGTGATAACTGTATCACACTTGATTATCTTATAGCTAAGATTGCATCATACATTACACACCAACACCCTCAGTCAGTACTCACCTTAATCAAAGAACCCCAAAATAAGGGCTCAACCGTGCGCACTTCATTATTGCACCGTCTTCCCTAAATCTCTTTGTCCGTTCGTCACGACCACAATCTATTGGTTATAATCGCGTGAACAAACCCCTGTTGTACATATTAATCAGGTTGGTTTTATTGTGAGGATCTTGGGGATCCGCTAAGCTTTATTGCAAAATAATACATCGCTTGAGATAAGACACGGTTCAGTATGGAAATATAAACTTTTAAAGAGTTGATTTTTTTGTTAATCTATGAAATCAAAAAAAATTAGGCCATAATTATAATTAACTGGAAGAAGCTTAATAAAAACACCAGGAAATCAATTAAAATGTGGTGAGAAGTGATATGAAGCAAAGATGTATACGAAATATGTTTTTCTTTCTTTCAAATATGTGGCTCATATTACAGTAGAAAATAACAAGAAGAACGATCACTGATAAATAAAACCGTTTTATGGCTACTTATTTTATCATATTTCCCGCATCCTATCGCACGTGCACGAAAATATGCTTTCAATCTCAGAATATTCAAAATAAACAGAATCCATCATAATAAAACGTCACCTTAAAAGAATGCCGATGCGGCATTGTTTCTGTTTGTCACGATTTTTCTGTTTGCCCTTAAGATAAAATGCGCTTTATGTCCCATCCAACCAAAAAGCGAAATCTACATTTTCTATAGTCCACGCCACTAACAAGGGTCTTCGGTTCAGAAAACCGAATATTACACCCGCCCGTCTTCCGACCGCATAAATTATTTCCCATTTTCTGTGAAAGCGAAAGAGTGTTACGGAGGGCAAAAAAACACCAGAAAAGGGTTCTTAATGTGAATGAAATCACTCCGGTCTGAGAGAAACCGTTGGCCCCTTTGATTGTAAAGAATTTTAAATAACAATGAGCTACTCTAAATTCCTCCTTGTTGAAGGAACAAAACCTCGCAAGCCTTTTAAAGAATTTACTCGGGAAAGCTAAAAAATGCTTTTCACGTCCTCCTCTGCTAGGGATCCGATAGATAATTGTTTCGAAGTTTCGCGAAGTTTTATTGTCTTATAACTTGTTGGTTCGTGAATTTTAAAATTGCCTGCGAGCGTCGACGCCCGCGTGTGCTATATTTTAATTTACCCTTCTATATTTTCGCTTATAATAGCAATAACCATACATTTATCAACCGTCTGAGGTCTATTGCTGGGCATATGCCTCCCTTAATGGGGTTTTATTACCCATTAGTCACCGCAACTAGCATGCGTGTTAGTGACCGCAATGGGTGTTGATGTTACACAGATAAGGGCTCTAATATACGAGCAACTGTTTGTTAATACACGAGCGACAGCCCTCACCGGCGAGCGTCGCTGACGACCCCCAGCAGCCGTCAGCGACGTGGCTATCGCCAACTGTCGCCGCCGGCAGCTTCACGATCCTGTTTTGTTAATAGGAGCTGAAGACAGGCGGCGACGCTCGGCGGTAGTCACCGGCCGTCGCTAGCGACAGCTCACGAGAGTTATCGACCGTCCTATCGCCGGCTGTCGCTGCGTGTCGTTAGCGACGTGTAGCAACCGTTGTTGACGAACGCTGATGTGAACTGTCACTCATTTAGGGTCCTTAGTCTCTTGTCCCTTAGTTACCCTACGCCATTAACGGAAAGAGGAGGGAGTGATGCTTCAAGACCCACTCTATACTACATAGAGCTACTATTCTCGTCTGAATTGTTCCGTAAAATAAAGGTGCATTTTTGGGGTACTTTTCATTAGTTCTTAAAAGCTACGCAACGATAAAATCAACTTCATTGGAGTCCTGTCCTACTTGTTCATTAAATGTGGTGGGATACTTATTCGCTACTTAATTTTCATAACCAAGTAACCTACAATTTCGAGTCAAGGTTACTATTACTACAGTTCCTTATATTCGCGTGAAAGGTTAGCCCTTTTCCGCTAGATTCTAAGATATGCTGTTAAAAACTGCCAGAAAAACAAACATAAATCCAAAAGGACTGATTTATATTTAGTTTCGTGAAAATGACCTGTCTAAAAACCACACACGCTCATGTATGTGGGTGCGTCTTCAGTTATCATTCATGTATGTATAAAAAAGCAATACGAAACATATAACCAAGAAAAAACCAATAAACGTGCTAATAAGAAAATTCTTCGAAAGAACACACGAAAACAGAAAGTTTACAAGCAACGTGAAAGGAAAGTCAAAAATGTGATCAATACACAACATTTCGGAACTCCTGCCAAGTTTGTTTCCATTACAAATCTCTCGTAAGCCTTATAAAAGAGCTATTTTCTTTATGATCACGCCATTTCCCCGCCGTATAAACTACAAAAGCGGTCAAGACTATACGATACCCGTATAGTTTATCCTCTTAACCAGAGTTTCTCAAAGTAGAGTCCGTACCTCTTTAGGTACATAAATGTATCATACATGCGAAAATATTTACGTAATAATAACTGAACATCGACATGCTAGAAGTAGCAAACGATAATGATCCAGCATCTGACAGTAAGTAGCTTACGGACATCTGTAATTGACTCCGGATAGGATTGGTGATTTACCCGGATTCATCGTGCGTTGTGCGTTTCTATCTCTGAGGACTCACCCGGAAAGTCTTGTACTCGTATAAAGGCTTTATTACTACATCTTCCAAAAGCGCACAAAAGAGAGCTAACATTTTTCCTTTGATACATCTTTGCTAGATACTTTAAAGGAATTCGCCGTTATTTGAAAATTTAATAGTACCCCTATTCCTACAACTACAAGTTTGAGAACCTCGTGTAACCTTACCTTACGTTCAGTTCCGTGCACAATAAACAGATTAGTCTTCATCCGGTGGAAACAGCGCTTACTTTTATGGACACCTGGCCTTCGTAGCGGTGGATGAATAAGCCAGGGGTATAAACCGGGCCAAATATGCGTTTCAACATTAATATTTATAAGTTTTCTTAGGGTCAAGGCTAAAGGAGTATTGGTATGACGTGGGTAGTGTCATACCGATTAGTTTTTGAGAAACAAATGGATCTGGGTGTTTTTTTATGATAAAGCAGAACAGATATACAGAATATTTGATATTAAGCGATGTATTGGTGAAAGCCTCTATAACGCTCTCGAAATAGGGATAGAATAGAGGGATATCGACACTAAAGACTAGATTCATGAGTAGGTACTTAAGTCACAACAAATCCTTATACGTTGATACTAATTGTAAAATTGTCGAGGCCTTTCAACTAGCAGCGTATCCTGTGGCCGAAATCAAGTAGGATCCTGATTTTATCTGAGGTTGATTACAGATGTCTATGGGCGAGAATAGATACTCGTACTTATCATGGAGTGGATAGTTCATTTGCTACTTCTTTATAAGTATATCCTTTAATTTTCGAAAAATGCATTAGCACGCGCGCCACGAGCATAACGCTCCCCTCGCGGGAGCGCGGGATTTTACCTATGTTTTGATAAGTATTCCTTCTTACTTTTTTAACGCAGGTGAAACCGCGGGGATCAGCTACTACCACAATATAACCCAACAAAACATCCATGGCTACTTAGGTACCTAAAATCCACGTCAGAATTAGCCTGAATCGCACAAACGAGAACAAAATTCCCATAACTGCGACCAAACAGAAATGGTCGGTGTAATTTCCGACCGGTGGTAATCATGGCGTGACGTGACAATTCGCGGCCGCCACCCAACCTTGACCTTACGAATCTACCATATTAATGTTTAAAAGCCTATTTTCCCTTGATGTACTTTGTTTGAGGCTTGTTACACGTAATAAGTAGGTGATATTTCTTTTTTAGCGATAAGTCTATCAACTCCCTAAAATACATTGGAATTCTTTTTATTTCTTATAATTCTTTTTTTTTTAATTTTCTTAAAATAGCATGTAATTGTCTGATAAATATTTGCATCGATTTTTTTGTATCAATAGACTTTTTTACTATTAGTTTAATTTTTTTTTAAACATGCACTAATTTGTAGCTGGTCCAGTGAAGTACGTTTCGATATCCGACAATACAAATAATTTGCTCTTAATCGGTTTAATAGGATTTACGATCGATCAGAAACACTTTAATTATTTTGTTCTTTAAAAAACTTAACAAAACAGAAAATAAAACATATTTGCGAGAGACACGAAGACAACTGTCAACGGTCCCCGGCCCGCAGCTCAACGTGTCAAGTCACAGCCGCCGGAAGGGACGCGCGTGACGTCGCAGCGCGGGACGTGACCCGGCGAACGATGCGATGGGACCCAGACGCGGGACCCTTAACAATGCGTATGGGTAAATAGAAAGGTCGCGAGACATTTTTTGTTTCTTTCTTTTTTATTACAATCTGGGTTTAATAATCGTTACGAGAATGCTTTAGAAATTTTAAAATGACGTACATAATTTCTGAGCCAAACTAATTTACTAATAATTAAGTTATTTAGTCATTAATACGCTTTTGTAATCTTGTATGTGTTCTTCCGTAGAATTAGACATTAAAACTACTAATCCGACGTGTAATTTACTTATCTTTAAAGTTAGAATACTATCTACAAAGAATAAAAAAATTAAGACCGAAAATTGTTAAACTTTACACAAAAATATAATTTTACATATTTTAATCTGACGATGAGTATAAGTTATACAAACGGAGTGGAGACATCTGTAATAAATGAGAGACAAATACAAGCTTACCTTGTTTTATAAAAGGCGATGTTATCGGTCGAAAGTGACCTCTCCCAGACGACCTTCGGGTTAAGGATAAGAGGTTGATAAAATAAAAGACAGAGGGATACAATAGTCAGCAAAAAGGTATTGATATTGGTACATGTAAAAATGAAAAATATTCCGCTTATAAATCAGGAATACATTTTCAAAAGGATTGAAATAAAATTCGTAGCAAAAAATTATTTGAACTCTTGTTTCATTTATGTATTTGAATATATGAAATTAAGACATTTTCATATATTCAAATTAATTTATAAGGAAAGCACTTATTTTGCTTATGTAGGTAAATACCTATATGATAAACATGTTATTGAATTTTGCATCCATGCTAGGTAGATTCCTCAAATATCTTTCACTAATGTCACAACTTCCAAAGAGGTTTTTAAAGCTATTTTAGGCTTTTAGAAAACAAATTCCAGTCACTTTAAAAGTAATTAATCACTTTATAAAGCATAGCAATCAACTAACATTGAAAGAGTATAAAATCTCGCGTAATACGATAAATCAGAATGATATAAGTGAGAACTGCTCACACCCGAACGCCACATGTTCCCAACGACATACGAATCACATAAACATTTCTATACAATTAATTGAACATAAAAATATATTCGTGACGCTTTTCAGTACTAATAAAACGACGCTAATTAATGAATATTGAATAAATGATTTAATTTCATTAATTTCCAAATCTTAACGAAATCGTTATTGTAGATTTTAGAATGTATTTTTTGTGATTCATGAAAACTATGGTAGAAAGATAAAACCGTTGTAAAAAAATAATTTATTTTATAAATTTGCTTAATAGACAGCTATGAAAATCAGACGTAATTTTTTGCTTATAAAAAAGATATTAAATTTTAAAACTGTAGGCAATTTCAATTTACAGAATTCCAAAAATGTACTCATTCGCTGAATGTAAATAAAATTAATATAAACCACAACCAAAATGTACCTGAACAACGATCACGAACAACATTAACACTTATGTACCGTTTATGGGTCATAAAAATCGATTTCCACTAAGTTCACACGATAAAATTAAAATCGAAACGACAAGTAAACGAGTTAACGGTCCTCAGCGTAAAACCGTAAAACACCGACCGGTACACTAGTTGATTTTTATACCTTTATAAAATTTTACATTCGTGGTATCGTATGTCGTTAGTCGAAATCATGTCTATGTAATATACTAGCTGAGCCCCGCGGTTTCACCCGCGGTAAAAAAGTTAAATGGAATACTTATCTAAACATAGGCAATATCCCGTGCTTTCGCGATGGAGCCCGCATGCGAGTAGCGCGCGCGCTAATACTTTTTTCAAAAATCAAAAAAGCTTATAATATTGTCCCTACTTGTATTAATTTGTACAATTCCAAAGCGCTATTCCCATAATTCGACATAAACGTAAACAATATTCCTTACTGTCAATAAAATAGCTAAATAAAAGAGCCAATAACATTTACAGAACGTCCTAATCACGTCTCGCTCATATATTTCGTCCGTGCTACCTCGCGCCATGCAGGAAATTTATAACTGCCAATTTGGGCCTTTGGGCCGCTTGCTTTACATTGAGGGGCTCTCGAATCGATCTAATAGAGCTTTTGTTTCGTGCCAGTGTTTATGATTGCTGATTTAGTGCAGGGGGAGAGTGTGACGACCTATATGGACATGTTCTACCGAGAGAGATGTAAGAAAAACGTTCGTATTATACTATTACCTAAAAGTAAAAAAAAACACATATTTAAACATGTCATACCGCCCTCCCGCGACGGCACGCGCACACGCTAATGGATTTTTCAAAAATTAAAGTATCGTATATTACGCCGTAGACCTTCAGCTATCTTTTTGTGAAAGTCCCGTCAAAATCGGTCCAGCCGTTTAGAAGATTACTTCAGCCAAATGTTAGTTAGAAATCACAAACAGACACTTCAATTTTATTTATTTGTATAGGTATTCTAGTTCAGAGTGTCGTAAGGACGATGTATTTGTGAAAATACGAATACACTCCGAGGAGTATAATTATCGCATTGTAAGTAGGTATATAAGTCAGCTAAATTACTACACATGTTACCTTATCTCCCTGCTTATTCTTTTACACAATTTGGTTTCTAAAGGTTTGATTTTGCCAGAAGTTCTGATAGTCTCTGAAGATTCTTCGTTTACTTCTGCTAATAAAACTGGTGTATTGAATTTTCTACACTACTTGTCGTATTTTAATAGATATTCAAGTATTACCTCGCTTGTCGTTTCCAGTGAAACAGAAACCTTAAAAAGTATTGAAATAGTATGCATTTTTGCAATATACGACTATATGTGTGATTTACATAACATACATTCAGAAGAAACGTGTCACACCCTCCCGATTGTAGGGTGTGTACCGAGTCGAAAAGTAATTGTTCATGTACCTTGTCAAAGCAACGGGCAGGCTTTGTATATGCCGATACCGTCAAAGGGTTGTATGGATATGTGCTGTTTGAAGTCCATTTGTAAAACTGAAATGTTCTTTGAACTGTACTTAAATTAATTATAACATACTGTCGTAACATTGCTATATGATAGAGTTGCTAACAGTACATGTCACTAAGCAAATGAATAGGCAATTCGGCTGATGCTGTTGCCACTGCCGCCTATGGACATCTGTAATCAAACTCTGATAAGAATATGATATGTCCTACCTTGGGTCGCCAACAGATGGATTGCTACCCTTAAATTAAATCGCCTTCCAACTATATGATATCTCACTTACCTCATCATTAAAACTTGAACACAGCAATGCTTAAGACTGTTGTAATTAGCTGGAAATAGGTGTGACGATAATGCCGTCGGAGCCACAAAGGATTCAACCACCTTTTCAACTTCAAATAGTATAAAAACTAGTATACTTAGCAAAGAAAAAAACAATGCATCGCTATAGGTATACGAATAGAATAAAAATAAAAGGGAAAATTACGCATACAGTATATTATGCAATAGGCTGTCTTATCTCAGGCAGCGATCTTCCAGACAACCTACGCTTTGAAGGGGAATAGGGAATAATGAAACGGGAAAGTAACTTTTATCTTATTTTCCTTGCCTTTTAAATCAGGAAGATATTTTTCCAAGATATTTTCCATTAGAAGTAACATCAATATTAAGTTCATTAATTGCTTATTGTTGGAGATATAAAATATTATTTTTAATAACGCTGTTTTTAAATAACTATGAAGAAAACTAAGTTAAATTATTTTTTAGTTTTTTGTTATACAGGGTGAATTTTTCAAGTGTACGTGGATGGGGAAATCGGAAGCAATAAGAATAAACTAAAATGTTTAATGGATTTACAAGGCCGATTTTAATAAAAACTAAGATGGCATAATATTTTTTTCAAAAAATATATCGTAGCTGGGAATCAAACGCGTTCAATTTGGTAAAAAAAACACATCCTGTATAATTGTGTCTTCTGATAGTATTGTTTATAAAGATTTTTTTTTCGTCAACTACTTATGTATATTTTTCTATATTCGTATCTCGTATATACGTACATGTCATGAGACAATCCAATAATAGCATGGATCATTCTCAGAACTGAATCATTGATGATTATCTCATTAGCGTCGTTTGCCGATTTTAATTCGCTTAGTGCAATTAACTGCACAGCTAAGACCTTATCAAGCAATTATCTTCGTTAGCTGAACATTGAAAAACTATTTCAATAAGCTTTTTACATTAGTTATTCTGTTCAGCACCGCCAGCTTTCAGCCGTACATAATAAAGTACATTAAAAAAAATTAAGTATGCGAATATTGACCCGAAATTAATAATTTATAAATATATTTAACGATCAAATTAATGTCCCTCATTTTTATTACCGACTTCGAAAAGGAGGAGGTACTATGTTCGGATGTATGTATTTTTTTTTTTATGTATGTTCACCGATTACTCCGCGATAGCTGAACCGATTGAGATGATTTAAACGGTATCGGATGCAGTTAGTTTTGAAAAGGGTCCCATTTCTTGGAAATTTGGAAATTTTCCCAAGTTTTCCCGGAAAATGGGAAAAACACG
>DWPV01005053.1:0-12854 GCA_018251915.1 Urbanus proteus proteus
AAAAATTTTTTTTTATTTTATTAAATAATAAAAAAAATAAAAAAAAATATTTATTTTATTTTTTAATAAAAAAAAAATAAAAAATAATTTAAATTTTATTAAAAAAAAAAAATTTTTTTTTTTTTATATTTTTTAAATTTTAATTATAATTTTTTTTTTTTTTTTTTTTTAATTAATTTATTTTTAAGGCCCGCGGGTAAAACAGGAGTTCCATTTTAAACTGATAACAGATACATATACATCTTCTTATACGTACATAATATATGTTTATTTGAGCAGTTACAGTTCTTATACGTACATATGTAACAGCGATGACGGTATAGTAAATACATAAATCAGCAGAATTAAATATAAGCTTTTATTTGTATAGAGTGCTTAATAAATGGACCTATTGTGATAAATATTGTATAAAGAATCAGGCCAAACAGCGTTTCATTAGATGTTATAGGTACGTCTAAACACAGCATACTACAGCGACTGTGGTAACACCATTTTATTACCACTTATACTTATATAAACTTACCCAAAATGAGTCTTTAACTATAGGTAGGTACTTAATTTGACTAAAATAAAACTTTTAAGGACTAATATAAAACAAAGCGTGTAAGTTCGAAAGCCCGCTGTCCCAGTAACGAGCAACTATCTGCGCGCATCGGCCGAGTGCGAGTTAATTGCCTCGTCATTTACATAACAATTACAACTGCGGGCAACTCGATAGCGATGGAATGCACAACTATGCAGATTGGTGTTAGCGTTTTATTTACTATTTTAAACTATACCTAAACTTCAGATAAAACTCCTGCTTCGGTCTGTCTATTCTAGTTTGTAAGATAATGTGCTTGATCAAAATCGCGTGATCAATTCTTTATAGTAGCATCAATTTCTCCTAATAGGTTTAGAGAACAAGTCGACCAAGTCAATTGATAGAAGACCATATTTTAGAGAATATTGTGTTTTTTTTTGTTGTTTTTTTAGCGATCTTAGGTACCTATGAAGTAATGTACCTAAGTAGTAATGCGGTAAGGCAGATTCATGTATTCCCTGTCGGCCGTCAAGTAGCAAGTAGGTATGTTTTTTTACAAATGAGTAGCCGTAACCATTTATCGTCAAGTAGAATTATTAGCTACTTCTATAGCGAGCAGGTGATAATAAATTCAAAACTCACAGGTCCATGTCCCGGACCTAACCCAGACCTCCAAGATGGGAAGCAATAATTCACAGGGTTTCTATAAAAATACCTATGATAAGGAATACCGCTCGTGCCGCCAAGTGCATCGCGCGACTGCGACTTAATTGGTCTGTATTTACATAATAATTACTACTGCACGGAGTGATAGTGGTGTGCAGTACATAAGAAAACGCAGACGCATTCATTGTTGTAACCACCAGGCAGTTTTTTTCATACAAGTACAAAGATCAACTCCGATACTGCATCAGTAGGTACCACACCTATGTAGTCGATTTACTACAAACATTAATCTGTGTCGTTTTGAAATTTGAACCGCAAATATCTAAAAATAATGATCAGTAGCAACCAAGGGCAGATTGACCAGATTACTGAAATTTATCGACTTTAAACTACATATTTATTAGAGTACGTCTATTATCTTCTACTGATACAAAAGAAAAACTCTTTGGGGTTTTAAATTTAGCAAATACTTGTATTAAATATTTCATGTCCATAAATCAAGATAAAATCTAAAAAACAAATAATATTATATGATTGAATATAGATGTATATGATTAAAATGATTTATTCGAGGTTTAATCTTGAGATTTTAGAGATATATTATTATGACATGCATATGTACTGAAATTATCTTGAATTTATCGTTTAGCGCGAATAATAAATTTTATTGATTGATTAACTTACACTTCAAAAATACTGGTAGGCAGAAATTTACGTAATAGTTTAGGTACCTAAAAGATAGCTGCAAGCCACCTTGAAAACTACAGGAAAATATGGTAATTTAAGCGATTAGAAATCTGAAGTAGGTATACTTACATATCAACATATTAATTAGTTTGATCGCACTTATAATACGTTTGTGGCACTCATTGAAGTAATCGGGTATGATCCACGCCACACTGTGGGTTCTTCAATCGATGGCCCCTAACTTGCAGCGTCTTAATGCTGCGAAAGGTAAGGACCTATTTTTTTGTGTGTTGGCTATAATCAATAATATACGCTATAATAATATAGGCTATAACAATAGTAAACTTTAAACCATGTAATTAATCAGATAAGTTGTTAAAGAACAACTGCAATGGGTTCGTATCTAGGTGGATCATACTTGTAGCTTTGTTCCCAGAGATAATGGCAGTTGAATAAATTTAATGAAATTTACATGTTTATTATCAAGTTTACCCACAGACTATCAGCAATTTATGTAACTCCACTCTAATAAATATAGTCAGATTCATAATCATGAGCATTATGTTTCCACAAAAAGTTATGGAAAGCCAGCATAATTATTTAATTTTAATAACTGCTGGCGCTGTTAGACAAAAACGCGTCTAGTCGGCTATTTTATGCGCACTTAGTAAAATAAATGCGTGCAATTGAAATTGCAAACGAGATTATTCAATAATTTACTTGCAACATTGTAAGTGACGTGATTATCGAGTCACGCGTGAATGGAGTCGTTAACAACTGTTTCAGTCAATGATCGAGTTCGTGAATGTGAGGATGCGCGAATGACTCACGTCACTTCAGTGCGACTGACTCATGCTATGAAAGTTGGCAAAATCGTACAAATAATAAAAATTGCAAAACACTTGCACACATTTTGGGTCGTTAAAAAGTTCGTAAAAATACTGTGAGTAACGTTACGGACAACAACAATGCGTAGTTCGAGTTGCTGTACCATCGTCATATTTATTTCTACTATAGATTCAAGAGTATTGTTCTGATTTTACGGTTGTATTGTGTACTTTTGTATGAAACATTATAATTGAGTCTTCCAGGATAACAAAGTAGTAGTTTAAATTCTGTGATGATATAACTTGTTTTTTTTTTTACATATTGTCATTCTAAAATAAATTACCTTTTTTAAATTAAGAAATAAAAAAAATATTATACAGTCAATTATCAAATTAATAACAATTATCGATATAGCATGGCACATCACTAAGCGTAGTTTTTGTGAGGGCGCTACCTGGGTATAGGTAGGCGATTCCTGGAACACGGGCACTTATAGCGATAGATCGGCACTGTTGGTTCAGCTACGATTAGATACAGGCACGACCTCCACGCATTGTATGCACGCCTGGTTGTGTTTTGATACTTTTTGATACTTACGATTTTTGTGGTGGCAAATGAAATAATAGAGAACTGAGATTGTTGAACTATGAACCCACCAAATGTGATTAATTTTAATATACACTAATAATATTTTTGTGTACCTATAATTTTTTTTGATTGCCTATCATCAAATCCTTTCTGTGTTTCTACATTTAATGTGTGATGTAGCGAGGTAGAAGTTGCAACGTTTGTATCGATGTCGACAGGGCTCCAATCCTATTTGGGATCAATTTTACATGTTCATCATTGGCGTTACTTACCATCAGATGGATTGCAGACTCGTTACTACTTCTATATATTTTTATAATATGGATACCTATGCACATTAGTATCGTCCCAAAAGCCTGTGTTTATAGATACGAATGGATAGGATATTACGGTACGCCTGCCCCTTTTCCACATTGGCTACCTGAGCAAAGGGCTTGAAAGACAATTCCACGAAAATCAGTCCACGATGGTGACATATGGAATGAGTTAGCGCTATAATTAAAGATAAGTCAAAGAAATTCAATCAGCGATAGTCTAATGGTATGAATTTTGTCTGAGAATCCAGGGTTCGAGTCACCGAGACATGCAACACGATTTTTTGATATCGATCTGTCATTCGAGTAATTAATTGTCACCTGCGTTAACGACGAAAAATATGTGTATATGCGGTTCTCAAAGTGTCTTAAGTCTATTAATTCGTATTTGACCAGCGTGATGTAATATTTATATCACCGACCTTATTTCGTAATGACCCATGTCCTGTGGTAATTAGTCTGTACCTAATGTATGGATCATGGCAATTATGAAAAAAAAACAAGTTATCTTTACTACGAACATAAAAACATACTCCCTCCCATTATTGGGATTAATACAAAGTAATTTATTTGGCTAATACTTGAACACAACTCAATAGCAAAATAGTCATGGATTTGTACTGTTGACTCCGGCGATAAGATAAGGACGCTCCTCCCACTGATACTGATAAATATTTAACGACCTTTGATAAATACACCTACCATTTCATGGAATTCCTCTGCGATATTGTTTATATGAAGTTATAATAACAGCATTCATTCCGTAAAAATGTTTTTTTAAAT
Source organism: Urbanus proteus proteus (assembly GCA_018251915.1). NCBI lineage: Eukaryota > Metazoa > Arthropoda > Insecta > Lepidoptera > Hesperiidae > Urbanus > Urbanus proteus. The sequence goes on from DWPV01005053.1 coordinate 4,390, forward strand.
AATGATTTAGCATACGAGCATGCATTTTTTAAATTGTTTTTTTTTTTGCTTATGTACATTTCATCTGTCATTTATGTCTAGCGTTAAAGCAAATGATGAGTTATTTCTCCTATCCTAAATCAGAGGTCGATAGTCAGGTCGATGAGTCTGAATTTCATACGCTAATACGCTAGTATATTACCTATTGCCTATATATTAAAATCAGACTGATCACACACACAGTTAAACAAACACAAACTCAGTATTTCCTCTCCGCCGCTCCACCCGCAGTTTAATTTCAACTTTAATATTTACTTTGGGCATATCTCGTTTCAAATTATAATTGGAAATTGGGAATGTGTGAGGTTTAAAAAGTCAGCATAGATTTGAACGTTTTAGATACGTTTCACTATTGTATATCATTTTACAGTAAAGAATTATATCGATCAATAAAATTAAAGATATAATCTGTTTTGTAAGCGAAAGCTTCGAAATATTTATACCATGGTTCAGTGAGTATGATAATCATATCCGCTATAATTTGAATATCGCAAGCCTAAAAGAGAAAGTTATATCGTAAATAGTTGTAAAAGACATATTACTTCCTTTGTTCTGGTAAATGTCATGCTGTGCTACGTACTTCCGACTTGAAAGCACATTTTTTTTTAATATTAAAGTGTCAAACAAGAGTGTTATCCATCTGATGGTAAGTAGTAATTACTACCAATGGACACCTGTAACCAATTCCATATAGAATAGAGTTTCACCCTAGAGCTGAGCTAGACACCATTCACGTTAGTCGCCTTATCTTAGTCGCCTTAGTCTTATATACTATATATATAGTATATATCAATGATTCGGTATCGACACTATTCCATTGAAATACAGAACTCCTTCTTTTAGAATTTCTAGAAAAAGCAGTTTTGTGTTTACCCCTATCTATATACGGAGAGGGTAAATACCCGATCGAACAATCTTATACAATCACACAAACACAAACATAAACATTAAACGTAAAGTTCATTAAAAACTGAAATAAGTAGTACAGAAATAGTACTAAATATCTCTATCTTTATCAAGTTAAATATTAATAAATAAATTAATCCGTTAATACAATACCTGCTACAGATAAGCAGCGAGGTGGAATGCACCAGCCACATTAAACATGCAGGATCGAGGCTCCAGCTCTCAGGAGTAATCTGTTAAGTGCGCCACCGATATCTAAACGTTAATCCAACTTACCGCTATTCTGTTTATTACTATAACAAAATTCATTGTTATATTGAAAAATACTGAAATTTAGTCTATGGAATGGACAGTCTATTAGAGTCCAGCTTAATCCTTATCCCTAAGGATATTGGATAGATAGATAGATTGTTGGGTATGGGTTTCTGATGACCATAGACTGGACCACACTGCATTACCAGCACCACTGTTAGACATGAGTGTCATACACTAGAGCATTAATATTTAATGTACAAACTCCAATGAGGTTTGATGTCGTTAGTGTTATTTTAAATAAATAATTGTTAAACAAGATTTAACAATTGCTCGATCCATTGAGAACAACTGGAATGAATATGGATTTATTGGATGAACACACAAAGACAGAAGCGCGGAGGAACCTAACTGTTACAGTTCACCCATCCAACACGCGATCGCGGCTTACGTTGGCTTTGTATATCACTTCTGGCATACACATGCCACGAGGCTTTGTGTACTACAATAAGGTATTACTAAAATAAAACATTGTATTATCTATTGACAAAAAGTCATTTTCTTTCTTTTACTGTCGGATGTTTTCAAAGAACAAATTCGCAAATAAAACGGCATTAAGATGCACTCAACACTTCGTCGGAATTCGTCGAGTACTTATTGTTTGTGAAAACGAAAACTTTTGCCTCAACTTTGAGATGAGACGCGATGCTGATCTTTTGAAAGGTGGAAAGAAAGACTTGTTTGAAACAGGTACGATAGCAATCAAGTCAAAAAGATGCTATGTTCGGTCACAGTGTTTTTCTAAGACAAATAATGGATTTGTTATTCACTAGCGGATAAAATTGACTTCATATTTAAGTGTTATTTAATCGGCGTATAATATCTAAAGCTCATCGATCGATCATAATTGCATTTGCCCCTGAGGACAAATTCGAATTTTTCCATGATTCAAAAATTTAAACATAAGTAAGTACCAAAGCCTGACGATTATAGACAACCGTTAAAACTGCAATTTGTAAATAGTTAACAGTTATAAACTCTAATGATACTAGTAGTTATCTGTCAGTCAGGAGAATCTGTCCACCTACTGGTGGACAGATTCTCTAATTCATACTTGTTTCTTCGAGATAAATGCTAAACAGGTTTACGTCTTACAAAGTTTCTAACTTTTCTAGGTTTCATCGAGGCTAAATATATCTGTTTAAAGAAAAGTTCCACAAAAATATTAAGATTTCGTTTGTTTAAGATCTCCGAGAACAAGTCCGAAGACGGCAAGAAGTCAAATGTTGAACTGCACTCCGCCTGGCATTGTCTCGAGCGCGCTTTGTTTGTGAAACTTCCCGCCTCTCACTTTGGGACCATGATCTTTATACTTTAGTATTACGCCGAATCTTCTGCACTGATATTTAGCACGATCTAAGATATAACTGTTTTGATGATTTAGGTTTAAGATTGCAATATATCTGTGTGTAAGCAATAACTAGTTAAGTGAGTAAAATATAACGTATAATAAATTTGTCGATGAAGGTCCAAATATAAATAACATTGATTTAATATTGTTATTATTTTTTAACCAATGAATTAAGTTAAAGTAGACTCAGGGCTAATTACACGTAAATTCCTATTTAGAGCCTGAGCATTAATATATTTACAGGTTCGATAATTCTATTACTCACCTTTAAAAAGGTTTAAAAGTTGGTTTATAACTCATATTATAATTAGTATCAATGCTATAAAATTTTCCCGTACGTCTTTTTCGTATTTTGTCTGCATCTAGAATTTAAATTCTAAAATAAGCATTCGTCGTAAGTAGTCAATTAGTTCAACGAAAAACTAACGTAGTGTATCGTTTCTACTTCACGAAGTATGAAATTGTAAAATGAAAATCTCGTCTCAAGGAAGCATCGCGCAGACGGAACGTCTAGCGCCCCGCGGCGGTTTTCAATGTATTTACCTGTCTGAAAACTTAGTCCCTACTCAGTTTCCTCTAAAGTCCACTTCTTTGTTCTGGAGTGGTGTTTAGGAAGTAATTCAAAAACTTATGACAAGGGTACTAAGATTTCTCTAAAAAGGCGTTTTTGTGAGATCGCACACTTAATATTGGCCGGCGCCGCGGCGCCTGCTTCCTAAACTTGTTATAGCTATTTTAAAAGTAATTGGTAGTTTTGTTCTTTTAAATTAATAAGACGAATTACAATCCCGATTTTTTGTAGTAATTTTTTTACTGTTGTGCTTGTTGGCTTTCGATTAATCACAATCCCTTACACGGTATTAAAGAAGTAGCCAATCTATGTTGTAGTATTTACACAATAATATTTTCTAGATTTAATTAATACTTTTTTCTAAATTTAAACCACCATTTGTAAGCACAAAGAGATCATGAAATGTTTTAAGACATCGTGCGACGTAGGGAGGCAGTCTCCGGCTAATCACGTCAATTTACAGTCACTGAGTTCTTCATTAAATTACGTAATATTATCTCCTGTAAACTCAGTTCGTATTCATTTGTAGAACATTATAGTTTCAATTTTTAGTCACATCTATTAAGATATATAGGTATGAATTTGGATCGATAAGAACAACACTCTATAGAGGTTGTTATATGTCCAATGATTCGGTAACTAAGCTATATATGAACAAATTTAGATGAATAAAGTTAGATTTCCCTACATAGATTTATCTATGGTACAACTACTGGTAAATAATTTTCACACATGCGACCGTTTCACTCGAAATTATAAATATTAAGAGCAGTACCTATATAATTTAATCAAAACAAATTATTATTAATATTTCGTAGTGATTAGGTAGGTACATAAATTCTTAAGAGTACTAGAACTTGGTAAAAAATGTAAGTACAATTTGCATTTAGCTAAGAAAAGCGAACGTAAGACTAAAATCAGCTCCATTTAATACAGTATCATTGAAGCAAGTCACGTACCAAAGCTAGTGGTTCAACGCCACCTAGCGCCCGCGGGTGTAATCGCAGTAATTCGCCTGTTACGACAACGTTGATGGCTGTGACAGGTGGCATATTTACCCCGTTATTAGGTTGATGTGTACTTCTCATAGAACTGCACGATATTGCGAAGTAACATTAGGTTTATACAGCATTTGTTTGGTACAAAACCTGTCTGTCTGCGCCCGCGATTTACCTCGAACATTAGACTATTCTTTAATTTTAGTCTTTTTCATAAACAGATTTTGTTGCATTGTAAAACATCCTCCTCATCAACTCTGCAAGGAGTTAAGTTTAAACTGCAACATTGCTCGATCACAGTCTCTGGTTTGTAAGTTACGACAAGATATTTCTACTTAATTTCAGGGATAGCTGCAATGATATTCTTCCATAAGAACTGCTGTAGGATTTAGATTTTTTATTAGCTTACCAAACGTTTCAAACCAAAGCATAGCAACGCTTAACACTCCTGTTATTAGGCAGACACCTACACATTTTACAGTGGTGCCTCCGGAGTCGAACCATGAAGGGTTCTACCTTCTAAACACTAAAATATTCAGTTGATTACTAATACGTAATGATTGTTAAGCTACACTGTTCTAGGTATTGCGCCCGCGGGTGTAATTGTAGTACTACCTTTACGACACCGGTGATACGCCTGACAGGTGGTTTCCATCCCTGTTATTTATATTTTCCTTTATTCCCGCTAATGTGTGAATGCTTTGCATTTAACTTCGTCTTGCAACCAGTGTATAGCTTTAACGTTAATTTATTGAAAATCTTTAGTACCGAAACTTATTATCAGATCGAATTAATTTAATTTCATGTTTACATGACATGGAAACCAATTGTTATTTTTATTATTATAGATATATAATAAACATATAGATCTAGATAGTCTCTCTAAAATACTAATAGGTATCTGAACTATTAAGATATTTATTTACCGTTTAAGAATAAGTAGAATTGCTGACGAATGAACATCAGACCGAATCATTGAGCAATTTCAATCATCAAAACGATTTATTTTCTAGTCGGTGAACATCATAGTCGGGCCATGTCTAGTAGGATAGTGGATGCAAATTGATTTTGGTAAGGTGTAATAGCCATAATAAAACCTTTGACGATCAGCGCCCAACCATCATACCTGTACCTACTTCCTATTATGTTTCTGTTCTGTTATATGTTTATAATTAAAAAGCCCATACATTCCCCATAACTACAACTTGCAGTTGTATGTCTCTGTTGAACAGCTGAACTTAGTTTAATTTGCTTTGTTTTTTAGTTTAGAGGAAGGCAATAAAGGACAATACTCAATAGGTAACAATCGATTGTCGGTCCATGTTGAGCATCTGTTAGTTTTTCCCACTAGTTATTAGATAGAGGAATTTAAAGAGAATGGTTGAGCAACATCGGAGGCTGCGGTACCCGTGTACAAGTAACTCCTTGATATACCTAGTTCCTCTTCATAGCTATAATTATTGTAGCGACCATAGCAACAAGTGCATACTTTCTATCTAGGAGATAAGGAGACGGTGTCTATCTCTACAGACGGAGTCAGTCCTTTTTCCCGTTCCGAAGATTTTTACCCTTTGGTTACAGAACCCTAAAAAACTACAATCCTCGATCACCCTGATCACCTGAACTTAGTGTTTTAGCTCTACGTACTCTATACAGAAGAGGTTGACTGGTTGGGTAACATCGTGCAGCGGTGTAATCGCAGTAATTCACCTGTTTGGCTTGGCTGATACGCGTGACAGGTGGCTCCCTCTCTGTAATTTACTTGATATTTGCTCCGTTTCAAAATGTAGCAAATGTTTAGTTATTAGTCGCTGCTTATGACGGAACGGGTTTCTGAAATATACCTTTTAATATTACTTTGATCTGTAATTTGTAGATAGGTGTCCGTAGGGATTGTGAGACATAACGAAAACGGAACTCGTAATTGTACCTGTATATTCTTTTTACCAGTCGTACGTATATCGAGATAAATTGGGCCCATTACAAATGGTTTATTACTATCAGATTCTTAATGTTTTGTAACATAGACAAGATGGAACCCTTATATCTATATTGTTATGGAGTTGGTTACAGATGTCCATTGGCGGCAATGACCACATTAACCACATACAATGAGGCGGCTGCAAGGTAATTAGCTGATTATAAACAAAACTAGTTTCGTCAAGTGTGTTAAAGAAGTAACATAATTATTTATGTTCACGATCTGCACATACTTACCTATACTTGTCCCAATGTCCATGGCACCCATAGATCATAGAATCATGGTGTCATATATAGAAAGCGTCTAATTTAAGTTAGGTACTTGAAGTGACTTATAAACACCTAGTGTGTGAGTCACAGTTAAACGGAGGTAATGTGTCATACCGTGGCCGAGTAAGGTCGAATTGACTCACTGCAATAGGCATTAGCCACTTGCAGGGCTGGCGAGAGAACTGAGCAGGTTTTTTTACTTGAATTGATAAACGAGTACGCAGCACTTTGTAAGTGGCCGTCCGTGGACAGACCAACTAATACGATTTCAATCTTACTTGAAATCGGTGATAGATGTGTTGCTACTTCCGATGTTATTTGAAATATTTCGTACTAGCTTTTGGCCACGGCTTCGCATGCTTCTCTACTATATAATGGATGTGATTATACATATATTATACCTTCCTCTTGAATCTCTCTATTTATTAAAAACATGATCAAAATCCGTCGTGTAGTTTTAAAGATATAAGCTAAGATACATAAGGACAGACAGTAGAAAGTGAATTTGTTTTTATTAAGATTAATTAACTAATTAGATTAAGAAATTTCATCTCCATCACCTTCAATGAGAGATCAGCGTTTGAAAATTTTGTTCGATGGAAGAAATAGGAAGCAGGAAGGAAAAAACGTGGCGGCGGAGTGTAAGGTTAAACCATAAAGGGTTAACATCATTCACACACTTTAATTACAAAAGCGACTAAATCAAAATAATCTGAAGTTAAACTATGAAACTCTATATAATATGTAACAAAATGTGTACTATCAACTATGCATCTACCTATCCACATTACCCACATTAATTATTTTATTGCCTATAAAACAATTTCCATATGCCATTCGCAACAAGAGAAGTTATGTGCTTAGAAGACTTAGTCTGCACAATGTTGGCACGTTAATGTCTCAGCAGGCAGCTGGCAGCTAGTTGGAATAGTTGCATTATTAGTTCATACGCGGTAGCCCTGCGGTTCACTTCTGGGAAAGTCATGCAAGGAGCAAAGTGCATTCTTCGCCGTTTGAGCGGAAAACGCCGTAACGAGACTTGAGATATTTTTAAGGCTTCGTAGCGGAAACTCGGGCTTATGCATGAATTTTGTAATAGCAACCTTATGAGGACGGGTATGAATAGAATCTGGGCAGTAGATGCTCTTGGCGGATACTGTGCGGTAATGAGCATAATAACATAGGTGGACGGATTCGTATTAAGTAATAGGTGTATGTGTGCCACGCTTATAGACAAGTAGTAAAATCTGTTAAGAAAACTTTTGGTTTTTTGGAGTGGTTTCTAAATTATAAGTTTTGGAACAAACATTAATGTCAATAGTTATTGTCCCCGTTTAGACACCAATTAAAATAAAATAAACATGTTTGGTGAACGAAATTTTAATTTAGTCCCTACTGATAAGCATGAGGATGAGGGAATTAAACGGTCGAAAAATCTGTTTAATTAAACTAACTTGAGCCGGTGACTCTACAGATATTTTGCACAGAAGTTGAATTCTGAAAATTAATGCCCTAAATAAATTAAATAAAAAAATAAAGCTTATTAAATTTAATAAAAAATAAAAATTAAATTAAACCGATATACTAAGCTAGGTAAGTAGGCACTAGAAACTAGATAGACGTAGGTAGGTATCATTTCAATGCATGTAAAATTAAGTATCATATACCAAGTGCAGGTGAGCTGTGCTGATTCACCACAATCTGTTTACCTGTTAACAAAGCAAAACATAATTAGAATTAATGGATCTAATAATACCGTAACTAATTTTCTCGTAAGTAAGTTTCTTTCTGTGACAAAAATACTATTTATAATTATAATAACAGTTGTTAAAGCTAGTTACCTATAAAATTTATGTACAAAGACAATAAATATAAATCATAACTAGTTTTCGCCCGCGGCTTCGCTCGCGTTAATGAGTACATTCGCACAAAGAGCCCGTAGGTATCAAAGTAGGTTGTATGTATAAAAGTTACTTTTCTGTCCCTCGGGAGTAGTACGTTTTTTCGGGATGAAAGGTACTCTATGTCCTTTTCTGGA
>DWPV01005054.1:0-12853 GCA_018251915.1 Urbanus proteus proteus
CATGGGCGGCAGTGGCCACTTACCATCAGGTGGACTGCAAGCTCGTTTGCTACTCACATGTTATAAAAAAAAAGTTTCAAGCCTAATGAATGTAGGACAGATTAACGATATACCTACAAAGATATTCGTGAACGTCACGTACCATGCAAGAGGACACAAGTTGAAAGACAACTCGTCTCCAAGTTTAGTTGGGACCGCAGACCAACGCTGACAACCACTGAGGCTGGGGTCGCAGACGTGACAAGTTTGTTGTTGAAGGATAAATAAGACGCCATAGGTCAAACTGTGACGTGGACGTGGGAATTGATCATAGCGAAAATATCAGCAAAGATAATACAGGAAGTATAAGTCACATGAATAATTGTATGTAGATATAGGAGTAGTAAAAAAATAAGGATACCTAAACTACCTAGCTAAAGATCTATACAAATAAATAAATGTCTGTTTGTAATTTTAAAATAACATTTTGTTTTGACAAAAACGTAATTAAATAAAATAATCTATCTGTCTGTTTGGCTGAGCTCATCTTCTAAACGGCTGGACCGATATTGATAGGACTTTCACTGGAAGATAGCTGAAGGTCTAAAGCATAACATAGGCTACTTTAATTTTCGAAAAATTCCAAAGCACGCGCTCCAAACGCACACGCGCGCTACCGCGGGAGCACTGGCTATCACTTACGTTTAAATAAGTACCTACGCTTTTTTACTTCTTTAACATGGGTGAAACCGCGAACAGCTATAACAAATAAAAAAAAAGTTAAATATTCTTAACGCACTAAAAGCAATTACTACTTACGAAAAAATCTCAGCATATTATTTCAATACAAACAAAGCAAGGAACCCTGAGACCGGACAATGGAGCTTAGGCCGCGAACAAACATGAAACTGTAAGACGTTTCGGACAATTTACATGTTGTAATTTTAATTAGGATTGGGGCAGCAGGCGGCACAAAGCCTCCCAAACTTACCTAATGTTAATTTAATCCAAGATGGACAACGAAAAGTTGCGACTTCTCGTCTTGGGCCCTTAAGGTGTTCACACTGGGGGATTGAACAGAACCATTGGTGGATAAACTAGGTTGAAAAAAATCGGATTTAGCTGCATGATAATTTGTTGAGTATGCTTATAATATAATGACTTAAAAAATAAACGTGTAGATGCACATAGATTCTCATTTTCTTTATATTATTTACAATGAAATTTAATGTGAGAAATAAGTTCGCTTGAGTGGCTTGGGAGGCTTAACCTAAACTCTTTCTATTCTGAGAGGAAATCTTTTTCCAGCAGTAGGGAAGCAATGGGTTAATGATGATAATTAGTAAGAAACGTTTTATCGCTATTATGCTACGCGAACGTATGCCATAATACTTAGTTATGGCTAGTCGGCTTATGAGAACATAGATATAGGTACCTATTAAAGTCTCGAAACTTTTATATTTTATACCTTTATTTGGATAAGTTCTGTCAACATGTAAATAATATGTAGGCTTTACGAACATTTCTCACATATCGCAAGCAACACCGTGGGCGGCAGCTAGTCACTATCCAGCCGCCCAGTAGGAACAGGTCGTGGGCGGCACGTGTTAAGCTGGTGTATAATTAAGGGCACTCGCCCGCCCAAAGGTCAGCAACTGCTGCTTAAACCTGTCGCCACCGTCTTACCAACTTCGGACTATATAAACACTACAACTATCAGATAACTATAGCTGCTCTGCTATTTCATAGGTATATGATAAAAGACTGACTTAAAAATATGCTTTAAGGTGCATATTTATTTAATTTTTCACATTAAGATTTCCTGTGCCGTGGGTGCCATGAATGGCACATTTAGAACTTTGATATTATCTAGAGTTGATTACAGGTGTCATGGGCGGCAGTGGCCACATACCACCAGGTGGATTGCATGCTCGTTTGCTACTTCGAAACTATAAAACCCAGGGCAATTCTAGGACAGGAATTCAACAGTTCGACGTTTGTGTGGCCGGAGTCGAACCTGGAACCTTTTAAAGTGGTATGGTGACCACAGCACCTCGCAATTCGTTATTGTACTGTAATCACTACATAGTAGGTATAAAACAAAGTCGCTTTCTCTGACCCTATATCCCTATGTATGCTAATCTTTAAAACTACGCAACGGATTATGATGCGTTTTTTTTTAAAGATTGATTGATTGAAAGAGTGGTTGAAGAGGAAGGTTTATATGATAATAAAATCAGTTTATTCTGTAGTATATTTGGTATCAGCATTGCAGCCGGGGCGGATCACTAGTTTTGATATATTTCACCAAACAAACATGCATTTATGGACTTCTAACACCCACATACATATAAAATAATATTCTACAGTCGGGCATCGGGAGTGCTCCTTGCAGGTCATACGTCACAATCCCTGTTATTTGTAAAGGAGATTTCTGAGCCGCGCAAATATTGCTTCGATATATCTGATATCCACGGTGATAAATCAACATTGAGATATAGTGGGTTACGTAGAGCAGATATTCGAGAGGCGAACATTGTATTTATATTCAGTCAACCGTTGATAACATCTTACCATCGCATTTTGGTCGTCATAATATGTAATGTGTTTAAAACTAAATATGTAGTTATTAAAATAACAGAAAAGGAAAAAAATCTACTAAAATTTCCAAACTCCAATTTCCAAATTCCTACTATATTAAGTAGCATTAATTTAAAAAAATTAATGGATTAAGGAACCATTAATCATTCGTATAATCGTAAAGTTCTTATAAATTGTATCTTTATCATTGAAATAATCTTAACTATTTCAATATTCCAATATTAAAATTACTACTATTAATTAACAAAGATCAAATATTTCATCTAAATTACCTCATAACAAATAAAGCCAGGTAGAGCCTCATAACATTCTTATAAAGTAAAGTAACGATGGTTAACGAGATTAAAGGCTTTATGATAACAAGTAGGTCTCCGAGTCGCGAGTAGTCTCCAATTAAAATCATCTCGCCGCTGAGCCGAGAGCTGCTCTCCACGACTCAGATCCTAACTTTTGTCTGATACCAAATCGTAAATTTATTACAATTCAGAGAAGTGGGTACTAAAATGTTACTTACCGAAAATGCCCGATAATCTATTTGATTATTATAACACTTATGATGTGTTAGTAAAAAAACGCTTTCTTAAAAAACGCTTTCTACACTCGTAGCCCCACAGAAGGATTTTCTCCTATGTCTTGGATGCGGTGGACACACACATACACAAATACACAAACACCCAGACCCAGAACAGAAATCTAAATTCATCATTTAGATGTCTGTCTGGCCGGAAATCGAATCCGGGACTTATTGCTCGTCAGATCGGTATGATAACTATTCCGCCACGCGGGTCGTCAAAAGAGAGTAAAGATAATGAAGTATTTATTTTAAAACTCTTGACGTGGAAGGATTTGGAATTGTATAGGGTATAATCCGGGTATGATCCCTAGTATATAAATTTGTTACATCGTTCTGAGGTATTTTAAGTTTAAAATATTTTTCATTGGCTTGCTGCTAAACGATACCTTCATGGTAAGATGCGCATTAAGCACAAGAGCATAAAAGGGGCTGTAGCCGCATATAATATTATTGATTTATTATTTAACCGACCAACGATAGTTTCAAAGACAATTACCGAACCTTCAGTGCTAAAAGGATCTTAAAACATTTAATTAGATTTCGAACACTTTACCCATATTACGCAGGCATCAAATTCATAATTTATGCAAATAGCAACATCGTAGCGGCCCGAGCGCGGTCAAGCCAATTAGCTGGCTAATTGAAGAGGCGCTTTGATGTTCTTTCATACCTTTGCTCGCCCACGCGTGGGCTCTTAGCCCTCACCTGAACCCTTCAACCTCCTTCAGTTATGAGTATCTTGCAGGAAGGGTGAGTGGACAAACCTCCAAGTTCGTTTCATCTTTTGTTTTTATTCTCTCTTTGTAAGTGATTTGAGAGCGATTTGACTGAACCCTTATTAGTCATCTAGTAGTATAATAAAAGAGTATTTTATGTAGTAAAACTTTATTAGAAAACTGAGATGCATACTTCTCAAAAAGTATGTAACACCTATAAAAACATATGTAGAAATATATACGATTTTAGGCTAATATTATCGCGAAATTTAAACATTTTATTATGTAACAGATACACGCAGTTAGAAGTACATAGAAAGATGCACCTACTCATGAGAGGTACCTATTTTAACTTAGTCCTCATGGGTAGTAGCGTATCTGTGGCCAACCTCAGTAAGACTCTAGTAGTAGTCTTATCTTGGGTCGATAATTGTTTGATACGTAATAAAATTCTGTCCTTACATGTTTATTTGTAATGCCCACAGAACAGCTCACAATTTATTTCATTAAACAGTAAGACAGTTAGTGGCACAAAGATGGCCGCTCTAACTGAAACGCGCACCCAAAACTGTCGTCTTACACAACTTCCTTGCCCTGGAGCCTTATCTCTGTTATCGCAAAACAGTTCGTACGCCACAGTAATAAGCGTTGCTAGTAATTAGCAGCAGGTCAAAGCGGCGGAACTGACCGGCTCTTCCGGACGTCTTGCGGAAAGGACTGTACTGTGGCTCTGGACCATGTTTGTGACGTAACGGATGTAGCTCTTTGCTCGTGTTACATACGTACAAGTATTATAATTAGTCTCTCTTGCAGAGATAAGTTAATCGATTTTGGTTTACGACCTACGGTACCTTCCTATTTTAAAATAGACTTTATATTCGGCTAATAGTCGAAGAATTAATGAGTGCAGATGTCTCTGCATATTCTTCTTTTATTGATGAAATAATTGATGATACATTCCATCTGACGCGTACCCACCTATATCTCTCAGCTTTTTGAAGTTCACTCTTTTTGTTTTTGACAATTGTCACTGGGCCTGGCATACCTGTTGGTGATCGTATTTTGCCTTATTGTTATTGTCTAAGTATTCCAACTTAGTTTTTAGGGGTAGCAACGCATCTGTGGCCGATCCCAGGTAGGACTGTAATTGTATCTGGGGTTGATTACAAATGTCTATGGGCGGCAATGGCCACTTGCCTGATGGCAAACCTGATGGATGCCTGCATGCTCGTTTAACACTTCAATAATATAAAAAAATACAGCCGAATTGAGAGCCTTCTCCTTTTTGAAGTCGGTTGAAAAAGGACAATAAAGCATTACAGTAGTCGATTCTTTTGCTTATTTTTACAAAAAATACATCTAAGTGAAATCATCGTAACAATACGTTTCAGTTTGTGAGGAAGAGCCATAATTTACCATTTGCTCTGTTCTCAGGAAGCGGACAATACGCGTGGACGCGGCCCGCAGCTTCCGCCGCTTTGACAAATGCTCCGAGATTGGGAACCTCTGCCGATCTCGCAAATTAAGGATGGGAAGAAAATGTGAGTTTTGCTTATAAGTCATAAAATACTTATAATAGTCTTTGGTTAATAATAAGTTATAATGACTGCAGGTTATGGAGATCCCTTATTACAAACAATTTTAATCAGACTAAATATTTTTATATCAGAAATTATTTTATATCCCCGAAATAAATTAAAAAGCCTACTTAAATAAGTATCGATGTAATGCTAAAATACAACAAAGTATAATAGGCAGGTAAGTTTTAATCTTAGGAAACGATCAAGTACCCACCCTTATAGAAGAAAAAATATGTCAAGATATTCACAGATAAATTACCTATCGATATAATATTATTTCCCGATTTTTTTTTAATTGGATTATGGACCTCGCCAATTGGCACTTGGGATGTTTAACTTATAAAATTCTACATATCGCTGAAATAGGCAATTGTTTGTTTTTTTTTTGTAATTTGGACTTGCCTATTCGCACTCCAAGCCATCCTATATACTATATTGACCTATGTTTACATCGACAGGGCACACGTCGCTGGCCGGATGTGACGCGCTCCGCTGCCCACTTCCGCCGCTTTGACAAACTGCCCTAAAGGTTGTGCGGCCTGCGGAAGAAAGGCTTCGAAGGAACACGTTTCATTATGTTTAGTTGTTAGAAGTGACTTACCTACTAGATTTTAATGACTCGGATGTGTATTTCAAAGGTAAATATTAATAGATCTAAGCAATAAAGTTTTTCGAAAATACTGGTTTTGCTTTCAATAATTTTCAATGTCCAATCCAGAGCTATTGAACTCAAATTTGAACTCATGATTGTTGATGTTGAAGTTATTTATGTCTTGCTAACGAACTTAATATATTTATACGGGAAACCTCTTAGACGTGTGTAAAGTCCGCGCACAGCGCGAGAGGTATTGCTTAAGACTTTTACTTACATACTTACAAAATATTTATTTCCAGCAGTTGAATAGATAATCTCAATATACATATTGCTGCAATCTTAATATATCGTCAATATATTCCTGCAAGTAAAAGTGGCTGAATCCTAAATCAGTAAAATGTATTTTCCAAATAAGTTCCAAATAAGTAATAATAACTATCTGATATTTAGGTTACGTAAAGTAAATAACTATAGAGTAAGATTTTCAGTTAATCTTGATTTCATACCCTAAAGTCAAACCCTAATCCGTATCTTACAAATTCAGTACATAACAGACGTACAATTCCCCGTCAATAAAACCAACTTGGCCCATCTCGAAACACAGGCCGCTCCGCTAAACTGTAAAGTTGACACTAATTCGGGCACGTAAGCTCTAAGGCCAAGTTATGGGCTATTAAGAAATTGTTCTCGCTCGGACCGAGGGGAGGCAGGGAGGGTGGTTATTTGCGTAAAGTTTCGAGCGCCGTGTGTGCCACCCTTAACGGGATTGTCGAATTATATACAGGGTGGTTTGATAGTTTGAATTTGTTAAATTGTGTTTATGCTTCAATTTGCAATAGATTTTGATGATGAGACAATCCATGAAACTTTATAAGATATGGTAATATAGCGTAATAAAGCTACCTGTTGTATTCATGGAGACGAGTTAATAGAGGAAAAAATGGGTTTGCAATGTACAATGCATACGAATACACACACATAGGTACGAATGCTTAAATTAGTCTTTTCATTTTATTCACAAAACATATTGTTACATAAACATATTGTACAATATCTATGAATAGAGAATAAGAATAATAAAATGAGGAATAATTTTATTTTTTTAAACTTAAGACCTTATTATTGTGGGAGGAAATAAGTATATTTTTATTTCATTTCATTTCATGTGAATCTTGTAACACCTATTAAAATATGTACTTAATAGTTGCATTAAATAACCTATTATTGTTTTTTATTTATATTTTATGACTACTATCACAAATTATTATATACTATTGTTAGATGCCCCCCCACCGATTTCCGGCCAGATGACGCCACTGCCAGAGACTACTATATAAGACCTGACGAACAGAAGAACGTCCATTTGCTCTGCTGCCGTGCGCCCAGAAGGATCACCTACGCGTTGCAATTATTTTCGTGTTGTATCGTAGATATTTTATTTTTCGTTGTAAGAACGTTTTTTTTTGCCAATTTGTTTAATAGTTTAATTATTTAAATAATTCCAATAATTCTAATTGTTTAATTACTTATAGACTTTCAATTGAAATAATTCTGTTAAATTTCAGTTCATAATTAAAATACTTTAGAGACCTCGTTTTCTTTTCCTCAGAACCTCCTTTTTTTTTATTAAAAGTAATTTAAATTTCCTAAAATCAGAAGTGGGATTCTTATCCACTTTCTGATAAACTAAAGTTCATCTTACGAGGTCCTAAAGTTGAAGTCCAATCAATCTTAAATTAGCCTAGTTTTCTTTTAATCACAATGTCTAATAACAGTCGACAGGTTAGAAGACGGACACGAGTGCCCTCGCCTCCCGCAAGCGGCCAAACTATGGAAGTCATTCTAGAACGACTAAATGCGCTAGAGCAGCGCTCGTCGTTAGGAACCCTTGGTGGCGAAACGACATGTCCTGCCGTTGCGCTGGCATCACCTCCTGACACAACTCCTTCCCAAGCACCTGTTTCACAAGCGGCATCCACATCGTTGTCAGCCCGCGATTCATCGGATGTAACGGAGCGACTCATCGACGCAATAAAATCGATAAACCCGGTAAGATCGAGCCATTACTTTGTCTCTGATTTCGACCCAAGTGTGCATGACGTTACTATATGGTGTGAGGAAGTCGATCGTGCTTGCTTACTAAATAAATGGGACGATAAGGAGTGCCTGGCCCGTGTTGGTCAATGTTTAAAGGGGGAGGCACGTTCTTGGTTAAGCGAGTGGGCAAGCACCGATCGTACTTGGACCAATTTTAAGAGTGAATTAAAATCCCTGTGCCCACGGCAAATTGACGTTGCAAACATACTTTTTGACGTAATGTGTACAGATTCGGATAATTACTCTACGTATGTTGAATATGCGCGCAAAAGCCTTTTGCGTTTGCGAGTTGTTAAAGGTCTTAGCAATGAACTATTAAGCGCAATAATTATTCGCGGTATTAAAGATGCACACGTTCGTGCAGCAGCTTTTAATGCTAAATTAACCTCTGAAAACATCGTGGAGTTTTTATCTATGTATGTTAAGCCCAACAGACCAAATTTAAAAGTATCTAACGCGCCTTATACCCGTAATTTCCGACAGAATTTTGTTAATGCAAATCTACCCTCAAACCAAGGTTCTCGTAAACGTAACTTTGTTAACAGTGACACGACGAGGTGTTTCTCTTGTAATCAGACAGGTCATAGGTCAAAAGTGTGTCCTAAGCAAAAGAAGTTTCTAACAAGTAATTCGTTGAATTCAAATACAAGCGCGATCGCATCTAATACCGCTAGTATAACCTGCACGTTTTGTAAAAAAATAGGGCATTCCGAAGAGAAGTGTTTTTTAAAAGAACGCACTCAAAACCGTAATAAATCTAATGTAAATTTTTGCCAAGTAACAAGCCTACAAACCGGGACGTGATAACGGCAGTTGTGTGTGACGTTCCTACTGATGTTTTAATTGATAGCGGATCAAGTGTTTCATTAATTTCAGCTGATTTTGTCAAAAATTTTCAAACTCAAATCAAACCGAGCCATCAATTACTGCTTGGTATAGGTGGAACGAAAATTCAGTGTAATAGTTATGTCACATTAACTGTAGAATTTGAAGGTATTACATTAGAAGTTGATTTTCATATTGTGTCCCGAAATTGTTTAACTTGTCCTGTTCTTATAGGTACCGATGTATTAAATCGTCGCGGTATTACGTACATTCGAACTGGTGATTCTCAAAGAATTGTTAGAAGTAAATCCCATGAAAATAGTGTGAGTAAAGTGAATTCAGTTTCGACCTTTGACAACATAAACACTCCTTTGCTTGGAGCTGATAGATCGCGTTTGGACTTAATATTATGTAAGTACTCTTCTTATTTTCTTAGTGGCACAGCCACCACCACAGTGACAACTGGTGAAATGCATATCCATCTCAATAGCGATACACCTGTTTACTATCGGCCATATAAACTTTCGTTGGACGAAAAATTACGTGTTCGTACTATTGTTAGTGATTTATTAGATAAAGGCATAATTCGTAAGTCGCAGTCTCAATACGCGAGCCCAATTCTTTTAGTGCGAAAGAAAGATTCTTCAGACAGAATGGTCGTCGATTACCGGGCGTTAAATGCAATAACAATTAAAGAACGATACCCGCTTCCTCTAATCGACGACCATATAGATAGGTTAGGCAAATGTAAATACTTTTCGGCATTAGACATGTTAACTGGGTTTCACCAAATAAAACTTAGTGAGGAATCCGTGCCCAAAACCGCCTTTGTAACGCCCGAAGGGCATTATGAATATCTTAAGATGCCTTACGGTCTTACAAATGCGCCAGTCGTGTATCAGAGAATCATCACTGACACCCTTAGAACTTATATTGACGCTGGAAAGCTTCTGGTTTATATTGACGACATCCTACTACTAAGTAATTCTATTGATGAAGGGTTAACTTTACTTGATTCAGTTTTGAAGACATTGACAGAGTCTGGTTTTTCTATAAATATTCGTAAATGTTCCTTTTTAACTACAGAAGTTGAATATCTAGGTAGGTTGATTAAAGATGGTCAGGTACGGCCGAGTCCGTCCAAAGTAGATGCTTTAGTTAGATCCCCTGTACCTCAGTCAGTCAAGCAGGTTAGGCAATTCCTCGGCCTTGCAGGCTACTTTCGTAGATTCATTCCCTCCTATTCTACTAAGGTAGCTTCGATAGCTGTATTAACCCGTAAAAATGTTAAATTCCACTGGGGTGAAGAACAGGAGAAAGTTAGACAGGAAATAATTTCTTACATGACCAACGAACCCTTTTTAGCAATATTCGACCCTGACCTACCGATTGAAGTACATACAGACGCGAGTTCCTCAGGGTATGGCGCCGTCTTGTTACAGTTACATAAAGACCAACGTAGGCACCCAGTTGCTTATTTTAGTAAAGTTACCGTAGGTGCAGAACCCAGATACCACTCCTATGAGTTGGAAACGTTAGCAGTGGTGAAAGCGTTGCAATATTACCGCCAGTATTTAGTCGGCCGACACTTTAAGGTTGTTACAGATTGTAACGCCTTAAAGATGACCCAACGCAAGAAAGACCTTCTTCCTAGGGTGGCACGCTGGTGGATGTACCTACAAGACTTCGATTTCACGCTTGAATATCGTAAAGGTGTATTAATGGCGCACGCGGATTATTTTAGCCGAAACCCCGTCAATATTTGTAGCATTAAGAAACCTCTTAATTGGGCTCAAGTGGCTCAAGCAGCCGACGAAGAGACCGTTGGACTTCTTGAAAAGCTTGATCAGGGACAATTGGATACGTCACGTTACGTCAAAAAGAATGACCTTTTGTATTACAAGTACGGTGCAATCGGTGAAGAACCGCGTCTACTCTGCTATATTCCTAAAGCTTATCGTTTAAGTTTGTTACGCGTTTTTCATGACGAACATGAGCATCTTGGTGTTGAAAAGACTATAGATTTAATCCTAAAACATGTCTGGTTCCCGGGTTTGCGTCAATTTGTAAGAAAATATATTACACATTGTATAGTGTGTATGTCGCATAAAAAGATACCGCGCGCTCCGTTACAGCCAATTCTATCGTGGACTAAACCGTCTATCCCCTTTGATACGCTGCATACAGATGTATTAGGTCCTCTTCCTGAATCTAACGGATACAAATTTATTCTCATCATAATTGATGCTTTCACGAAGTTCTGTTTGCTGTATCCCATTTATAGACAAGATAGTTTAGAGCTTAAACGCGTTTTTACAAATATCATTTCAATCTTCGGTACACCACGACTAATTGTTTGCGATAGGGGTCGAATGTTCGAAAGCGAGGAATTCGCGAATTGGGCTAGTCATTACGGCATAGAGCGGCATCTAATAACGCCAGAGATGCACCAATCTAATGGGCAGGTTGAGCGTTTCTGTCGCACTGTGCTTAACATGATTAGAATAGAAGTAAATCATAAGCAGGAATCGTGGTCAGATGTTCTTTGGAAATTACAGCTAGTTCTTAATATTACCAAGCACAAGACCACCCAGTGTTCGGCTCTACATTTACTCATAGGAGCTGACTCCACGACACCAGCCATACATTCCTTAATACGCGATGTCGCCGCACAAGGAACAAGTGCAAACCGCGAAGCGTGGCGTGAGCTTTGTAGACAGCGAGCGGAGCATTTACTAACTACTAACCAATTAAGTCAAGATTCTCGAGTTAACAAACACAGAACAGCTGCAAAGATTTTTTCTTTAAATGATTTGGTTTTCGTTATTAAACGATCTCAATGTGTAGGTAAGCTCGACAGTGGTATGAGAGGCCCATACCGCATTGTAAAGGTGCTACCTCAAGGCCGATATGAACTGCAGCTGATAGCAGGTTCGTACGGAAAAACCACTCAGGCTGCCGCAGAATACATGTTACCCTGGGATGGTGAGTGGACACCGGAGACCTGCACCGCATTTTTTGACTGTAAGTTACTTATATATCTTTATTATTTTTGTTCTATTCTGCATACCTGCAGACTTGCTTCGCATTTTTTTTGTTATGAGTTACTTACAACTTTATTATTTGTTTATTTTATTAGTTTCAAGCTCTTTATTTTACGGGTTATGTAATGATTTGGGTTACCCTTGTGTAAAGGCCCACCATGGCTTCGAGGTGACCAAGATCATTCATGTAATGCCTGGGTGTCAACAACGGGTTGCGAGTTGGTATGGAAGACCCTTGGGAGGCTTGTGATGCTTCCGAGGTGACTAATATCACCCGCGTAATGCCTGGGTACTGTCACTAGACTACTGTTTGTTTACGGGTTGTGATTGTTGGAGGATACAGTGTAAGGCCTCCGGGCATCTGTTTACCAAAATCATGTAATGCCTCGTTTTTTTATGGGTTATAGTTCCTGGAATGATATGGTGTAAGGCCTCCGGGCATCTGTTGACCAAGACTATGTAATGCCTGTGTACTACTAGTGACGACAGCGTGACAATAATAGCTGAGCTGATAACAAAACATTTTACTTAGTACATTTACCGTGATGCTAATAAATGTTGTAAGTAGCAAAGTATAACAGACTGTAATATTCACAGGTTGGAAATATTGAGTAAAAAAATACTAGCATACAACTAATAACGTATATTTCTCTTCAGATTCTGATGACGGTGATAGCACTAATGATGACAGAGGATCTCTGGAAGTGGTGGATCCATGCACATCTTCTGCAGGCTGCGAGGACGCTGCCATGTCAGGAGAGGCCGTGTTAGATGCCCCCCCACCGATTTCCGGCCAGATGACGCCACTGCCAGAGACTACTATATAAGACCTGACGAACAGA
>DWPV01005055.1:0-12853 GCA_018251915.1 Urbanus proteus proteus
GCTCCAAATGGTTCCTGTAAATATACACACGTGCGGTTCCAAACATTGGCTTTGAAACACGACCGTGTTTCTAGATTGTTCAAACGTAGTTCTCAGGAATAGCAACGTATTTGGTAAATTGAAGATATTGACTTAGAGTAGCGCGCTTATGTTTGAGTCAGGGAATGCGCTGCAAGTAAACTACATATTGAACTAACATTCCTTCCTGTAATGCGTGGTATCGGTCTTACGTAGAACCATTTCTTCCCTTAGATGTCGTAGGAGGCAAATGCGGGACTACTTAGTACAGTCAACTACACGCCTGATCAAAATACTCTAAAAGAATTCTATGTCTAGTAGTGGATCTCAAAAGGCTCGAATGCATCCAATCTGAATCAATAAATAAAATTTAAGAGTCTGATAACAACTTATCATTCTAACAACTTAGAAAACTTACAATAAACTTAAAATAACAATTTTTTACTCAATGTACCTACTCTTTTTACAAAAGTATATACGATATCTATAACAAAAAATGCAATTTTTTTTAAGTTTGAATATCTGTCTGTTTGGCTGAGTTAATGTTCTAATCGGCTGGACCAATTTGACGGGACTTTCGTTGAAAAATAGCTGAAGTCTAAGGCGTAACATAGGCTACATTAATTTTGGGAGAACGCATTACCACGCACGTCACGCGCATGAGGTCACCGTCATGGGAGAGCTGGATGTTACCTATGTTTAGATATGTATTCCTTTTTAATTTTTTAACGCGGGTGGTACTGCCGGGATCAACTAGTATAAAAAAAACGCATGTATGGGTTTTTTCCAAGTGGTATATCAATGTATGGATGCATAAATTCATCAGAGTATAAAATACTGTAAACTAATATTTAAATTAACTCAATTCTGTGAACTCAACGTAATACATCAAAGTTGACACCGACGTTTGCAACGACGTTCACGTCGACAGTGAGAGCCATGGATCACGATAGGTTGTACCGTAGAGTGAGTAAATAAATAGAGTGCGTATGCGAAATATAGTTTCTTGTTTATGTGAAGGTAGGAGTAGAGGTCGATTTAATGCGTCAAAGTTGTCACCGACGTGTTGAACGACGTTCACGTCAACAGTGACGGAGCTATGGATCAGATAAAACGTGCCGTAGAGTAAGAGTAAACAAATAGAGTTTGTGTGCATTTAACGTTTATTATTTATATGTTGGTGCCAAGGGTAAAAAACTAAAGCTCTTATAAAAGCAGAGGTTATTAAAATAGGTACTTTATAGACTAGGTATTTAGTAGGTACCCTGTGTTTGACATACACAAAGGTTGTAATAATAAAATTAACAACTCTAACACATATCCACGACCTCCACGTTATATATTAGGGTAATAATCTTGTCGGATGTCAATATGTTAGTAATACAAGTACAAACTCCTTATTTGAAATGTATCCTATCATTTATAATATTTAATTATAAATAAAAGGATAATTTAATATTTGTTTATTAGAATCGAACGTACGTCATAATGAACCATTAATTAATATTTTTGTGGATTTAAATTGGCGCATTTGTCTAAGCAGCGCCCAGTCTAAGCCACGATTTACCGTAGCCGCAGTTATCTACCGCAGCGAGTTACAGATTTAACTATGTAAATAAATACGAGTCTATTGTGTTACTATCTCTACGTTTTGGTCAAAAACTCGACTATGTATTTTATTCGGACTGTATTTGCTAACCGGATCATACACGTTCGGTTTGGGCGCCGTCGTGTGTTCGATTTTTAGCACTTTTTTCGATCGAGAGAGGTGAGTTAGAGTGAATTTAAATGGATGTGAGTTTTCACAAAGTTTGAGTGGTTTATATTGACTGTAGGTATAGGTATTGACTGTTCTGAATGGTTCATGGGCTTATCTGTGTAGTAAATGGTCACTTTTGAGTCATTCCTAAGGCGGCTTTGATACCAAGAGAGATATTTTAAGCATGTAAACGTGAAATATAGGATTACACAGGATCACTTATGGTGGTGTCTAATTATATTTTAACGATATTAAGTCCCTTAGAAAGTAATTATTATACTAGAAGGTATAACTCTTAAAGCGCATAAATATAAACACATTTTACTGTGTTTCTCTTGTATCATCCAGAACCCATTAATGACTCACTGCTGGGCATGGGTCTCCTCTCATAATGAGAGGGATGTAGACTTTAGTCCACCGCACTGTCCAAGTGCGGATTGGTACACTTCACAAGCCTTTGAGAACTTTCAGGAACTCTCAGGTGCACAGGTTTCCTCACGATGTTTTCTTTGATCGTTAAAGCAAGTGATAATTGTTCTCTAATACGCACGTAAATCCGAGGTATGTGCCTGGGATTTGAACTTCAGACCCCTCGTATGACAAGCAAAGTTTCAACCACTAGGCTGTCACTGTTTCTCTTGTATACTCTTTTATAACGTAGGGCGTTAATATAAAATTACACATCTTATAAAAAGATATGTTTCATCTACTTATTTATTTATTTAATTTAACAAAGACTTATTTTCTTTCATTGCTTTGCATTATTAAATCTATTTAAATATTACATTTACGAAATTCAAAAACAACGGCCTCAGAAAATCTATAAGCTCCTACAACTGCTACAATCCTTTAAAATCCGACTTTAAGCGTTAAGTAACATAAGCCAGATAACATTTGTTCTGTATCTACAAACGAGTTCGAACTAATAAGCTTTGAGAGCTCAAGATGCTTGGATCAGAGAATATTTCTATTGTTACTATTAGTTTTGTAAATAAATAAAACTGAAGAATCTATTTGTGATTTCAAAATAGCTGACAATTATGTCTATATAAAAATGCACTGATTTTAATGGGACTTAGCCGTCTATGGCCATCTGTAATCGATCACAGATAAGATAACAGTCCTACCTGAGGTCAGCCACAGATGCGTTGCTACCCCTGAGGACTAAGTTGGAACGCCTCGGATAAGTATATCTCCCTAACCACATCCTTCAAAGCAGAACACAGCAGCGCTACACTGCTGTTATAAGGCAGGCATAATTGTCGAGTGTGTTTATTCATATACATACATCTTCTTCCTTCAATTACATCCATTATCCATCCATCCATCCATTATCCATTTACTAATGATAGATTCATTACAAGCCCTAATACAAGAGTTAATTTATAAAAAGATATAAAAATGCAGGTTAAGAAGAATCTTACAATGAACGATGGCTCAGCAATATTGCCAGTGATGTTCCTTGCTGCAATGTGTTATGTTTGCATTTCAATGTAGCTCGCGGCGTTGCTATATCAAACTATAAGTGCAATACCGCGCTTTACTAAGTTTTGTGGCATAATGCACGAGGTTGCGCTATGCAATATCTGCTATACCGAGATTGCGGCAAGTATTGCAATAAGTTGTAACTTGAAAATACATACCTATCTATACAAATAAATAAAATTGAAGTGTATGTTTGTGATTTCAAAATATTTTTTTACTCAATGCTTATGAATGTATACACGTTACCTATAACGAAAATGCAAATTTTTTTTTTGTCTGTCTGTCTGTCTGTCTGTCTGTCTGTTTGGCTGAGCTAATCTAAACGGCTGGACCGATTTTGACGGGACTTTTACTGGAATATAGCTGAAGTTTTAAAGCGTAACATAGGCTACTTTATTTTTTGAAAAAAGCATTATGCGCACTCCACGCGCATGCGGACCCCCACGCGGGAGCGCGGGATATTACCTAAATTTAGACAAGCAGGTATTTCTTTTTACTTTTTTAACGCGGGTGAAACCGCGGGGTTCAGCTAGTCACAAATATAACCCGTTTACGAACCAGATTATAAACAACAAGTTTTTACAATTTTTACCAACAGCTTAGCTCGCACTTATAAGTAGGTACGTGTTAATTATACAAGAGGACGTAGGCATAAAAATAGGTGTATTGTAAGCAAGTAACTAATTTTCTATTAGACGAGATTAAAGGTACTCTATGTCCTTTGCTGGACCCCTGGTAACGTGTGTGCAAAATTTCATAACGATTGTTTAAGTAGTTAAAGCGTAAAGGCGTTACAAACAAATAAACTGACATTCGCATTTATAATAGTTAGGATAAGATAACCATAATACAAATTATTGTCTAAGTTATAGCAGTCTCATATACGCTTTTTGAGTGTAGGATAAAATAAATAATAGTAGAATAAAAAAGATTTTCAATCCTGTTGCTTTTGTAAAGCGTTGTGCGGAAACAATGTTCAAATTATGCTGTATTTTTTCTGTAACGTGCCCAAAAATATGCTACAAAAATACATTGCAGAGATAATTTTGATTATTTTTTGTGAGGTAAAACAATTTGATGAACTTGTTTTTTTTTGTATAAAATTGAGGTAGTAAATCAGCATGCGACCCTCCTGAGTAAGTGGCCACTGCCGCCTAATGGACATCAGTAATCAACCCCAGATACGATGACAGTCATAACTGAGATTGGCCACAGATGTGGCCACATTTGAGGAATAAGTTGGAACACCTCTTATAAGTATGGCTCCCTTACCAAATATTTTAAACCAGAACACAGTAGCGCTTAACGCTACTGTTATAAGGCAGAAATAGGTGTGGCGGTGGGCAGAGCCGTCTTTACTCCTTAGGGGGTTTTGGACACACAAATGGGGCCCCATATGATCTTAGCAGGTCACTATTTTGTTTGATTTTATAAGGTTAGACATAGAATTAAAATTCTGTTTTCCCTTATTAAAACTATACACTCAGTAAATCAATTTATAAACGCCTGTTCCGTTCCTGCTTGTTGATTTATCGGGACCTAGGGGGCCCCCTCAATCGTGGGGCCCTAGGCAAGTGCCCTTTGTGCCTAGTGGAAATGAGGGCCCTAGCGGTGGGCATTCGGGACTAAACCAAGAGTTGTACCACATTTTAACATGTATATATTATAATATTCATTAGAGATAAGTTGTAAGGTAAATTTGTGATGCGCTGCCACCATAGTCAACAAAGTTGCATGTTTGCTCTCCTAATGAGTTTCCAGTTCCAAAAGGCCTATGCAAACCTAATGTAAAGTTAGCAACTCGTGATTATAATCATTGAGGCACCTCTTACATTATGGCTGGATTTAAGCTTTTAGCTGTATTATCCCACTATTCCTGATTTTCATACAAATATGCCAGTCCATAATATTGAAGCTATTTATATCATGGCATAAAACTGCCTTTAACATAGTAATAATACGATTTATACACCCATAGCCTTACACTCGGATTTCTAAGATTTCCTCCTGTGTTAAGAGTGCCATGGATACACAAAGACGAATGCACAAACACCCAGACCCAGAACACAAATCTAAATTCATAATTCAGATATCTGTCTGACCGGGAATCGAATTCGGGACCTACTGCACGTCATGCGGTCATGGTAATCGCTCCGCCACGCGGGTCGTCAGTTAAATTGTGAATGAATGAAGGAATGAATTTTACTATGAAAATTATGTTCAAGCAGAAGATAAAACACACAGTAAAATACTATAAAATACCTCACAAAATATATACAGACAAACGTAAAAATACTCTCTCTCTAAACACGTTTCCTTGCGAATTTAAGGTGTGAATGTTAAATATTAATAAGACAATTTGGAGCTCAGCGCCTTTCTTCCTTCAGCGTCCTTCCTCGTTCTATCGCAACACTTCATCAGTCATTCCCCTGGCGCGTCAGGCGCTGGCTAATAAGCCCGCCAGAGGACTGTTTTACGGAATAATGAAGGAATGTCTAGATGTCTACGTCTATGCCTACGCCTATAAGGGAAGAGTCGTTATTATACTATCGAATACAGCCTAGCAATATACGGTATGTTATAAAGAGAATTTAAGCTTAAATTGCTTAGATTTGTTATTTAATCTGTTTTCATGTAAGTGTAAGCAGGGTATGATATTAATAGATAGAGACAGCTTGGGAAGTAAAGTATGATAAAGATTTGATACGCAGAGGGTTTGGAGTTCGATACTCAGCCAGCCAAATATTTCATTATTAAATTTTAATTATTGTAATATAAATAATGTTTAATAATAAAGTGACTGTTTATAGTAAAGAGATAAAGAATTAGGATTACTTCCAGTTTTTGCTGTTTACTACAGAATGTCCACTACCTATTACTATACACTACCACTACCTATACTAGGAAATATGTATCAGGGAATTACGAACTAAACTTTCTACTAGTTATATTATCTTAAAAAGATACGTGCATTATATGCGCACGGAAAACATTACCCTCCTTCTGACGCAGTCGAGTAAAAATAGTTCCTTATATGATCCAAACTAATATTAGTTACTGGTGGTGGTGGCTAACAAAGATTTGAAAAAAAAAGTGACTGTTTATAATTTCAAAATATTTTTTTTTACTTAATGCTAATGTATACACGATACCTATAACGAAAATGCATTTTAAAAAAATGTTTCCCGGTTTGGCTGAGTAAATCTTTTAAACGGCTAGACCGATTTTGACGGGACTTGACACTGGAAGATAGCTGAAGGTCTAAGGCGTAACATAGGCTACTTTAATTTGAAAAAAAAAAAATGCTACCGCGCGCGCCACGCGCATACGGCCACCGTCGCAAGAGAGCAAGATATTACCTATTTTTAGATATGTATTTCTTTTCACTATTTTAACGCGAGGGAAACCGCGGGGATCAACTAGTTACTACTATATGAAGCACTCAAGTGACTAGTAGGTATGTCTTCATAAAGCTCTGTTGAGGTTTAAAAGACGCTGCATATCTTACAAAGGCCATAATATTCAAATTAAGCCACGAATAGTGGATATAAATTCCTGTCGCCAAAGAATTCCCCTGTCGGCGGCAGGGGCCGTGACGCGTAATTACGATGTAACCGCTGAGAGCCGTAACGGCACACACAATTAACTCTGACGAGAGACTTAAATGAAAGATATGAGCAAGCCTCTTATGTGCCTATTAAATTGTATAGGTGTGGTTAGGGACTGACGCCAAACAACTAGTGGCATTTTGTAGGGTGAGTGGTTTGTTTAGACTGTAGAATAAATAATATTCCAAAGTGTACCTTTTTGTCACATTAAAAGTGTTGTTTTTAATCTGTAGACGTTTCTGAGCATAGGTTTTCCAATAGGCATCACTAGACTCTAAATTTAGTAATGTCTAGTCATCAGGTTAAAGGTAGATTGTTCCTCTTTATGGACTTTTAATACCGGACATACACCTTTAGGTAATTAGTGCTCTATACCAAATAAACACATCTTTTCATTCCAGAAGTCCAGTGTGTAAAAAGGTGTGCAATGTAATGATGTGATGTGCTAATCATTACAAGTACATTACATTTTTAATTTTAAAGGTAGTAGAAGCCTATGTGGCTCGACTCCGGCGGCACCACCGCCACACCTATTTCTGTCTTATAGCAGCAGTGTTGGGCACTGCTGTGTTCTGGTCTGAAGGGTGTCGTATAAGCTCAGTCCTCAGGGATAGCAACGGATCAGTGGTCAACCTCAGGTAGGACCTTGATCTTATCTTGGGTACCTGTAGTCAAGGTGTCCAGGGGCGGCAGTGGCCACTTACCATCAGGTGGACTGCATGCTCGTTTGTTACTGCATGATCATACACAAAAAAAATACCGAATACACTTCCATATCCACGTAATGCTCTCTTGGGGTCTTATCCGATGAAGGCTTGAAGGCCCATAAAGCTAAAGCCAACCTCTGGTGGTATTTAGTGGGTAGTACGTAGGCCTCTTGTTAGTCCCACATAAGCAAAGCGGACGGCCGCATTGGTATGCGTAAATGCCTTCACCACCACCCTCCTCATGTGGGTCGCCCTATTTTCCTTTGTCTGGGCACAAAAAAAAAGTAATGCTCACCAAAATCGTAGCTTATCGGCTAACAAACAGTTACGCAACGATAAACTCATAAACTAGCAAACTGGATGCTTTAAATAAATTGAGCATTCTCATTAATATTCATTGATTGTGATCTTAAAATTTCGAGCTCCGACTTTACTCCGGTCTAGTTTATTATTTCAGCTTGTTTTCCACTTTCAGTGCAAACTATGTGCAAGTGCTTGTAATAAAATCATTAATTTGTTCTGCATTTAGTTTATTTAGTAACGGGAATGTAAATTTCTTTTTTCGTTGAATCCACATGACTGAGGATCGTACAGATCGTCGTAGTCGTACCTACAGAGGTCGTAGAGACTGTACAGAAAAAAATGCATTTTCTTAAAAATGAGCCCTTTCCTTTAATTTGACAGATACATATACTTAGTTTCCGACATTCCAGTTAATATTAAAATTTACTCGACTTAGGACTATCCAGGACTATCTCAGGGCATCTCAACCTTTAACTGCACAAAAACAGAATAATAATAAAAACCATTTTAATTAATATAAATTGATTACGATCTTGAAACCAACGTGGAAACTTTACGTGGGCTGGGGTTTTTGCTTATATTAGCCGTTGTTTTCCAGTTTCCCGCATGGTAAACTACGTACAAACTCCGTTTTACATAATTAGGTAAACATCCCCGTTAATTTGCCCATCCGACCAACCTACAGGTGAGTGAAAAGGTTGAGAAACGGTTCATTTGGTATGAATCATAATTATTTGCTACCTTTACCTTCTTTTTCCTTTCAGCTGATCTAATTCAAAAACAAAATCATAGATTCTATTCAAAGTAGACCGATTGCGGATGTATAAGCGACAGGGGCCACTTATTTACTATTTGTGACTGCATGCTTCTTTTTTAGTTTAATTTAATGAAATACCATTATATAACATTAGTTTGGACCATATAATGAACTATTTTGACATGACTGCGTCAAAAGGAGGGTAATGTTTTCCGAGCGTGTGTATGTTTTTAAGATAATAATTACTAGTAGAAAGTTTAGTCAATTTCCTAGCATTACAGGTAGTGGACATTCTGTAGTAAACAGCAAAAACTGGAAGTAATCCTAATTTTTTCTTTATCTCTTTTTTCCCTTTAACGAATACCATTTAGTGAGCCTGCAATGCGACTAATTTGGAGCGGCAATTAAAATTCAGTACCATCCAGACATGAGTCGGCATACTGTTCCCAGCAGGATTCTCGCTTATTTTATTGGCCACACTACTACCCGAACAAGCACTTAGGTTAAGTTCAGATAATTTTATGTAAAAGCATTAGAAAATAATCCCTCTGCTATAAAAGGAAACGAGCGTGCAGTCCGCTTTATGTTAAGTGGATTTACACTTATTGTTGCCTACTATATTCACCTATCAGCTTTTTCGGGTCCACAGCTGGACATAAGTCTAGCGTAGGTTCTTGTCAATTGACGAACCGCGTGGCGGAATGGTCACCATACCGGGTTCCGAGGTCGATCCCCGGCCAGACAGGTCTAAAGATATCCTGGGTGTAGATGATTGTGTATTCATCTTTGTGTATTCATGACACTTAAGACACATAAGACAATCCTAATGTGGGGCTATGAGTGAAGAAGTTCTATTGATATTTAAAAAAGAAGTAGTCATGCTTGTTATGCATGTTGGTGAAACCAGTATGTATTGATGATACAAAGAAACATCCTTCTGGCCTTTTTCTAGTTTTGCCCATGTACGACTTATGCGAGAAGAGAAGGTGTGGTTCTAGTCAAAACCGATACCAAACGGCACTCACTATGATCAATTGCAAATAGAGTATGAGTTCTTTATCGAATGACAGCCGTGAAATCTTATCGAGATTAAGTTTCCGATAAATAATATTTAACTAGCAGCTTAAGGAAATACAGGTTACCCAAAAACTCACCAATGCATGGGTACAACATGATTTAGCTCTGTCTACTAGTAGATAAACGACAATGCCCGGCAATAGGACATAAAAAGGATTGAAGAGCTATAGGAAGGCTTTCTCAGCCAGCGTTGCGTTTTGTTTTAAAGAATAGCACATACAATAAATTCCAACTTGGCTCTCTGAGGCAGCCTTTATTATCATTTCAGGCAGGCTTTTAATCCTATCTAGAGTTGACAATAGTTAATCCAAGGAGAGCAGCTACCACTTATCGTCAGATGGACAGTTTGCTACTTTAACAGCAATAAAATGTATACGAATGTATATTTCTCGTCCATCTATATACAGTCATAACTTAACACAAACGAAACTTATCGCATGAAAAGTTAATCTCATTGAACCCAACATTTATGTATCTGAAAAGAAAGTAATTTGAAAGTCTAATTTTATTTATTTTTAAGGCTGACCTCTTTCGGTTACGGATTCGAATAGGTAATCTATCCACGTCGAGCGACTCCACGGTGACCTTTCCATAAAACAAATTCCTAACGGTGGGTCAGTAGTAAAATGATTTTATCTCAAAGGTACAATATATAAAGATGGCCGTCGCTTAAGGGATAGATCGAACGATTTTATGACTATAGAGTTTGAGCTTATGATAAACTAGCTGATCCCCGCGATTTCACCCGCTTAAAAAGGAATAAATACCAAAACATTGATAGCACCCCACTCTCCAGCGACTGCAAGCGCGTGGCGCGCGCGTTTATGCTTTTTTCCAAAATTAAAGTAGCCTATATATTATTCTAGATCATAATTTATCTCTGTACCAAATTTCACCCATATCCTTTAAGCCGTTCTAAAGTTATAGAGTAACAAACATCCATCCATCCATCCTCACAAACGTTCAGTTTATAATATTAGTAAGATAGAAGACTGGTAATATTTGCCTTTGGTTAGGGTAAGTAAAACAATTCGTCAGTAAAATAAAGGTACATTTAAAAAAGGTAAAGGTCGCTGCCCGACCAGGTGAACCAATGACCTGAAGAAAATGAGCGGTAAACCGGTGAATTCTGAGAACATAGGATCGATTGGAATGATGCCAATTAGGGATGGCTTAGTTACCGGGCCGTGCATCTCAAAATTATGATATTAGTTTTTACCAGCGGCTTTGCTCGCGTTAATTTGTACATGTTCATTCGCTTATAAGAGTAAGAATATAGTAGTTAGGATTATATGCTTCAGGTACAATACAAGCGCAATTAAGTCATATCAAGAGGCAGGTTTTAGGTATAAAAGTTATTTTTTCTATCCCTTGAGAGCAGTATATTTTAATGGACGATTACTATGCTAATGACTAAATTCTGTATTTAACAAAAAAGAAACGAACATTCTTAACCTGATCGTTATTAAATTTGTGCTGTTGTTTTTTATGAACAAGATTTGAAATCAATCTTTAATCATTCATTATCAATTAGCAACCCTATTTCTCTCTTACGTACTCATTGACCGAGTGGACACAGAAAGGGGACATAAAGCCTTTGGAACACCAAAGTAATTTTGAAGTCGTAAAACTCAGAAAATTATCATGAACGAGCTTTAAAATCAATCTTTAATCATTTCAACAACTGACAACCCTATTTCGCTCTTACGTACTCATTGACCGAGTGGACACAGATAGGGGACATAAAGCCTTTGGAACACGAAAGTAATTTTGAAGTCTTAAGGCCGACTCGCGTCTTATATTCCTCAACCGATTTAACAATGACGCCGGACCGGTGGAGATTTCAAGTCTGCCAACGTTCATTGGCTATTTCACTTGGGATTTTCCTCATGAAGAAGGAGAAAAATAAAATTGTTTTCAATAACTTTCAGTTTAATTTTATTGTAGCTTATTTGTAAGGATGTGGGAATAAGTTGTAAGTTAATTGATAAAAATAATGTTGTTATTAGAAAAAGTTTTGGAAAATGGATTGGAATACTCAGATATTCGCACTTAGTACCATAATAGCAGCAGAATGACTGCTATATTTTGATTTACAGGGTAGGGTTACTTTTAGTTTTTTGAAACGTTGAAATCAAGAAGCTTACTTATAATGAATACAGGTAGAAATATAGCTATTATAAAAGTTTTTTTACAGTTTTTTAACGTAAGATGCCGTTAATATACAGATTATATAAAAATGAAAAATTGGACATATTTTACACTATAGTCTGGTTCAGAATTAGGCGTCCAAAATGTAAACAAATCTATGTCAATGTCAAAAAATGATTACCGGAATAGTAAACCTTTTATTTTAAAAATATGATTTCCGACAACATAAATATCAATTTTTTAGTCTTCATATTGCATTTTTTTATTCGTGTTGTGATAAATTTGTTGTTTAAGTGATATTGTTGCTAATTTTATTGTTATTTGTAAATATTTATATTTTTTCTTTATAATTCATTCGCTTAATTTAAGACATTTTATACGAAAATTGTATGAAAATGGAAGCCCAGCGTAGTCTCTTGAAAGCAGGAGCAATATTTCACTGTGTATGTGTTTGTGTATGTGTTTGCCTTAATAGATTACATACTTCGTTTTTAAATAGGTTAAGTCATATTTATAAAATTAGTATTGTAGCCACTGGCAAACCTTTTCAGAATAAATAAATAAATAGTCGTCCGCGATCGTCGATCGTCAAAGTACCTAATACCTAAAACCTAGAAGCAACACAAGACATTTTTCACATGTCTAACCGACAAAGAAGCTTCGCGGCGAATGTCTCAAAGCTCTTGTGATGGTTACTAGACCTGTTCTAGTGTTCTTATCGCTTTTAACCGCAGGGCTATTAGCTTCTAGTTGGTCAATGTTGACTGTAGAAATTAATCAAATGAGTTTTATCCCTGATGTTAATGTACTATGTATTAGGCTGTGTCATAATAGCTAATCACATTCAAAGTCTCAGATAAATAAAATAGATTACTCACCGCCTTGTATTTGAGTGAAACCAAAAAAAACTCCGCTACTTTCATGTATTTATACGCACACACTTACATAAAACTAGCGTGGTTTCTTGTCAGTTCCTTTGTTTATTTAC